>UXGC01000190.1:0-241941 GCA_900480045.1 Eurytoma adleriae | reverse complement strand
ATAGGTGATCTAAACCAATTTTACTACTACGAACACAAAAATCAATATTTTTAAGTTTAATAAGTCTGAAAAGAAAGATAACTGTATCAATTTCTTATAAAAAAAATTTGATACCATTGACATATATAGAAAATTTGTAGACATTGTACAGCAATATCTATTTTTTTTCAGACTACAACAGTGTTTGGTTCCCTTAATACAGATTTATAATTACTTCATTTCCTTAGCTAACTCTATAGGCAAATTGTAAAATGGAAGGGAAACATCGTCTGTCATTATCGTAAAAGTCATTTTACTTCTCATATGTGCAACTGGCTGACCTGTTTTTTTAGTTTTGCTCTTATCATCTTCATCTTCACCTAATAAATTAAATGTTTGTGCTTGGGGTACTGCGTATTCAGACATTCTTGTAGTAGTATAAACAGTCTTGTAGTCCTAAAAATAGGTACATTTTGTTATACATTCTTGGAGTGGTTGCAAACATATATCACATTTTAATTAAATTAATAGTTTTACCTTTATCAACTTATTATAAGGTGCATCTGGATTTAAGTATAACGGCGTAACTACTACATGTAAAAATAGTGTGCCATTTTGTCTTGTTTTACGAGGAATATCAATTGTCAGTGGACTAAAAATAAAAATAGAATAACAACTTAACAAAGTAGTCAAGAGAAATATGATCAAAACCATTTCATATATAGTTTTACTTACATATTTTGTTCTTTGGTATAATCGAAGTCTGTAATAGTATGAATTCTTGTCACTTCACTTTCCAATGGTCGTCTTGTAGTGGATGTGAACAAGTGCATTGCAAGTTTTGGCTGACTACTTAAGAAAGATGTTATGCAAATTTGATCATCTGTACATGGTGGAGGTGTAAACAGTTGTGAAACTGTATATATCGAATGTAAAATGTAGGCAATGAAAACTCCAGACAAGAGAAAACTAAGTGACGGAAGCTGCATCTTTCTTCAATTATTTAAATAATAACAAGTAAAATCAATATCACTTTCTTAAATGCAATGTAGATACAAATGTCATTTTTTAATAGTTGCTAAATATTCTTGTTCATCACTGCTGCTACAGCCAATATTTTGTTCTACTTACACATAAGTAATTTAAAATGAATTAAATATAAGAAAAATTGTATACAACTTTATGTTCACAGAAGGTTAGGTTCACTATCTCTGCTGCTTTTCCTTATTTCCTACAATAATACACAATTGATAAAATGCATACAGCAGCAGGTGCCAGTCGTGAACTACCAGTAGTGTGCCACTGCCACATGTAAACTTCCGGATTTTTTTTTATCCATTGTAAAATTGACAGATTCATCTACTTGTGACTGTAAAGATTGTTTGTTTTCTTACATCCTGAAATACAGATATACGTGTATATGGACATACAGTGCATCCAATATATAGAAAACGCCCTGCATAGATATATAAACGATATATATAGATAATGAAATTTACCGTTAGAAAGCCGTCACAGGGGAAATGTGACGAACAATGACGGACAAAGGTACAAACTCAATAACACCGTGAACAAACCGTATGAAAAAAAAATTTTTTAAATATTAAGTATGTACACGAATTGAAATTTAATTTACATTTCAATATCGTTTATTTAATTGATTAATTGAACAATAATTACATTCAGGTACACAAATTTTAGATCAACCTTTAAAAATAACTATAGAAAGGCCAAGTAAATACACTCACAAAAACTTGAGTAAAATAAAAAACTATAAAGGCACGGTACAATTGAAATAAAAAAAAATTCACACATTAAAAATACTGTTTCAAAAACCGATCGTGCAAATAATCAGTCCCGCGGTATCGTACAACAAATGAGGGCTGAGAATGACAAGAACGCGCGACGCGGGTTCGCGCGCACGGGCCCGAAAAGCCCGCGGCCCGTGAAATTCCGGGCCGAGCGCGACGCTCGTTTCCCAACGGTACACAAGTGCGCGCGGCGTGATAAACGCTTTTTTCGGGCGGGCGCGGAGGGGGCGAGGGTTATTATACGTACGCGGGAAAGCTGCAGCGTGACGTCGCGAACGCTCATTGCACAACACGGCTACACGCTATGCGACCGCTTTAACGATCCCCGGGCTTAAGGAGCGTGACGCCCGCGCGCGATCGCCGATTTTTCGTGCCGTTTTCGAGCTCGCTTTGACGATCGTATAAATGTACACTCGAAAAGAATTAAGAGCACAACACATCCGAGCGAATTCGCGCGATTAAGCGGGCGAGTGTGTGCGCGCGGGGGCGTTACGTAAGGTAAACGGCGCTGGTCAGGAGTGACTCACGCGCGCGAGCGCGCATATGTATATTTCACGCGCATCACCTGTCAGGGAGCAGGATTACTTATTTACATTAGGGGTGTTAAAAGGGGCTGCGCTTGATGTTTCCTTCGTTCCGAGTCGGGGCTACCTGCGTGGGCGTGCGGGCGTTAATTACTATTTTCTCAACGAGGGGGAAGAAGAAGCGAGACGGGGACGTTAATTCCGGGGGATCGATCGGTTAATTTATGGGTTCGATTTTTCTTTTTTTTTTTTTTAAATAAAAGCGAGACTCGAGTAGTGCGAGCAAGGGAAAGCGGTAGTATTTTGTGCTGAATGAATGAAAGTAAAACTGTAATGGAGAAGGACGCGAGAACGGGTTTTGAGCCGATAGCCGGTGCGTGACTAAGGCGCGCGCATAAACCTGTTCGCGGCTTGCTGATCTGCGGAATAATCTACTGCCTGGCTGATCGCAAGCGGCGATTAGTCACACTGCCCATTGTATTGGGGATTTCGCACAAGTAGTTAGGATTTCGAATAGTCAGACTGGAGTAATTTGCACCTCGTTTTTCGTTTTCAGAGTTGATGTTTTTACCGGCTTGCTGACACTTAAATTAACTGATGATTGATTTGAGTAAATAATTCAATTACTGTTTCATTTAATCAATTAAAATCTATTAATGTAATGAAATGTAAAAAATACGTTTTATTGACTGCAGGAGTGTTAATTATGTGTGTAAATGCTTTTAATAAAGAATTTTTTATTTGTAACTGTACCGCTGTAGTAAATCATCTTATGTAATTGTTAACGTGAATAAGCAGCATAAAAAAGACCGAGTTAATCGAATAAGGAATGTTTATTTCGAAATAATTACCTGCGATACATAATCGTCAGAATTGCACACTCTATTATCCTAGTGTGCAGAGTACCATGTGTTTAACGGTAAAGTTTATTAATAAACAAAAGTATTATTTATTGAATATTTCTTTTTTCAACGTAAAGATACCGATTCAATGAAGGTTTGTTTAAAACTGTGAAGTAAAAGTTTCTAAGAAAAAATGTTTAAAATTTTTCTGATTAATTCACAAAGCTAAATATTTAAGATAAACAAATTTTCTCTTTCATTTTATTCCAATAATTATAATAAAAATACTACAAAAAATGTACATACACCTGAGATTAAAAAACAGAAAATTTTTTTTTTTTTACATTTAAACAATGATTTTTCAAAGCAATTATACAGCATTTATAAAAAAATTGGGTCTACCAATTTCCAGTCCTCTTGCACGTATACATTCGAGATCACAAAAAATTCAGGTATAGGAAAACAGGTAAAATTCATTTCCGCCGGAACGTGTAAGCACGTCAACGATGACGAAGGAAATTCGACATTCCCCCCAACTTTCACACCGCCGCAATTCCAAGGAGCAAAAACAGTGCACACTGTACTTGTATAATATACAACTGCAAAATCATCCCCCTAATTAATGTTCAAACAAGAAAAAGAAACAAAAATTAAACAGCCACCAAGAAGAAAAAAGTGCAATGCGAATCAAAATAAAAAAAGAAGGAAGGAGCCCACTGCGGCAGAGCGGCCTCTCCAGTGTCGCAGAATTTCCGCTTCGTAGCGTCCCCGCGCGCACTTGCCCGTTGGCTCGTCGCGCTTATCTGCGCGGCGCGGCCTGCGCGGGGCCGCGGACTCGTACTTATCAGCGCGTCCAGGCGCGCGCGCGCGCTGCTCACGCGGCCGGAGGTGTGGGTGGGCCGCCGTCGGTGTCGCTGTGTCGCGGGCGCGCGCGCAGCTCGCCGCGAGAAGGTGGGAGGCTGTCGCCGTCTCTCTCGGGCGCGGAGTCGCCGTGTCGCCGTCGACGTCGACGTCGACGCTCTAGTCCCGTGCGTGTGCGTCGCCCGTTCAATATGGCGTGCGTGCCGTGTGGCCCGTCGCTCAGCAGGTGAGAGTGCCCAGCAGCAGCCGCGGCGCGGCCAGTCCAGCCCGAGTGCGACATCGCGAGTGTCCCCGTTGGCGGGCGTCCCCGTGTGGCCGCTCCGCAGGTGGCAGCGTCCGCCGTGTGCACGCGCGTCGACGGGCCGCGGGCGGACGACGGGGCCGCCCCCCCGCGCAGCGCGCAGTCTCGAGCAGCAGCCGCCCGCGTCTCCGCCGAAAAAACCGACGGAACTGCCCGGCGATAACTGGAATCGGCCGCATCGCCAGAATCGGTGCGACGCGCCGGTGCGCCCAGCTTATCGAATTTTTTTTGCTCTCTCGCCGAGCATCATCCGCGCGGACGGCCGCTGCTCGGGATCTCGCGAATACGCGCTGGCGCTATTCTTCTATATGTGAAATAATCGATAAGTGTGTTTACCATCGGTGGAAGTAGCGCGGACGGCGATTATTGTTGCCCGTCCGCTTTGTTGATCGCTTTTTATCTTTCGTAGTTTGTGAGTGCGCACTTTTATCAGCTGGCTGGTAAGTTTTTTTGCCTTTTTGTACATTCTACGCACGAATCTGGACTACAGTTAGCTCGGCCGAATTCCGGGGCCGATTTTTCCTTTTCGCCTTTTATCGGGGTACAAGCTCGGCTCGTGTGCGCGCTTACATTGTACACACGCCGTACTGTGCTCACGTTCTTTTTGTTATTTAAAAATAAGGAAAATTATGGTAATTGGGACAATTGTTGATTTTGTTTGTTGAGCGAGATAAATATACCGCTGCAGTACTTGCGGTGTACGGAAATAAAAATCAATTGAATGCTTAATCGACGCTAGTTAATTCATAATTGATGAACTAAACCCTAAAATTTTTGACATACGTCGCCCGCGCACATGCCACTTACCGATCATTTCTCAAGTTCAAGCAACCTCTTTGCATTTGTGTGGACTTTCTGAGCTCAAGCAATTGTACTCGCGTTCTTTATCTTCTATTTTCGTTCGCCTCTTGTTACAACGGTATTTGTTTATAAAAAGTGTTTAGACAAACATTTTCTTGTTATTAAACAGTGTTGCACTTAGTTATACACATCAATTAAAATTATAACCCGAATATTTTATTTATAGTTCTTAGGAAAACTATAGTAAATAGAATTTTGCTACGTGCTTTACGCTCATTCTTTTTTATTTCACAAATATGCGATATAAGCAGTTACTACATTAGTATTTCGATTGCATTATTTTTTATTTTTTTGCAATTTGAGAATTTATTTAACTTATTATAGATAACAATTAGATACTCTGTATAGAAATCACTCAGACATTATTTTATTTATAAATATATTAAATAATGAATTTTGAAAACAATAATTTTTAACAAAATAAATGAAATTGATCGAGCGAAATGAAAACAATGAGTTATTTCGGTGGAAAGTGCACGCTTATTTTCAATCCAATCCGTTTAATTATTTTCTTTCATTATGAAACTTTTCTTCCTGCTCAATCAAATGTCAAATTGGAAGAAATGTAGCCTCTGAAAAATCGTACAATGCCCGCAATTGCTAATTGTGCAATTGTGCCTCGTGACGTCACAATGAAATGGCGATGCTCGATATCGCGCGGGAGGTTCGAACGAAATTACTATGTTGAAAATAATGATTGAACCAGACACTAACCACCACCGCAATTGTAAAAACTCCCATCCTCTTTTCTTCTCATTCTCAAAACGATTCCCATCTCACTTTCCATTAAAAAAAAGTAACGATTCGTTTCTGGAGGCTCAAAGTTTACTTAATATTTTATCGATTTATAAAAAGTAATGGAATATTAAATTGATGCGCGAAGACTTGGCGGTTACGAGCGAAGCCTACATCATCCCAAATGAAATTACGAAAATTCCTCGTCGCTTTGTGTGAATCGATAAAGGCCTACGATAGAATTCGAGAGCCTCGCTGAAACTCTTTCCTCGATATAATGAAGATACAAAAAAGGCTGGGTGACAGTTAGGACGCGGAGTACTGTCGCCGCGGTTGACGACTAAATGAGATCGGCCACTTTTGACTATCTCGACTTTTCAGAATGTGAAAAAAAAGAGAGAGGTGACAAAGAGAGGCGAATTTATCAATGTAAATATCCGATAAGATTGAGTTTTGATTAAGCTTGGCCTTTATTTACTAAAATGCATCGGGCTATCTCGACAGCGAGCCTTTTCACGAAGCCTCGAGGAATTTATCTACCTTTCTTCTCGCGCGCAATTCATTTGCAAATATGCACTAATTAAGGAATGGTGCACCGGTACACTGGTAGCGTCACTCAATCGATACTTCACGTTTATTTCTATGCGCGGATGCTAAATGGGTCAATAAACCGTCTCTTAATTCTCCTACGACTGGTGCATTATTCATCAGGTATCGCTAGAAATTCATGTTAATCCCAATACGTAACAGACCGGTTCTCGTAACAAGGCATTATTTTCTATTGCGTTTGTATACATTTAAATCGACTGCTAATAATTTCATTTGCATCTGAAATCTTCCGAGTCGGATTGCAAGTGCACCGTTTTTTTCTCATTGCAGCCAATTGCACCGCATAAATTGATTTTTTTTTCTAAATCGCTAATTATTTACTCGCTCGCGATGCGTATGAATCAAATTCCTCCAGTCACTTCGCAAGTACGTATTTTGAGAGCCCGCAGCGTTTCTCGAGCGATTAGATGTGTATATTTTTTAAAAGATGGTTAAAAGTTAAGAGAAAAAACAAGGAAGACGATAATACCGGCTAAGTCAGCGACGAATACGTTAAAGCAGTTTTCTTTGGACGGGCTCATTTCCATTCCGCGAGATAGCCGGTCGGAACGAAATATTCGTGGGCCTAGTCATTTCTCTGCTTTCTGCCATTGAAGCAATCCTCAAAGGCCATCATTCACGTCGGTCTGACGGTTGTCATTAGCCGAAATCGCCCGCCGACCAGGCGAGCCTTTTCGGCTCTAAAAGTGCCTCGTGAATTCTAAAAAGTACATCGCATTCCTCGCGATTTTAAAAGAGCGCCGAAAGTTCGTCGCCGAAATTGCACGTGCGAGCGCGCGGAGACTAACAGTCGGCCGCCGGACTCAAATATAGCTCCCGCAGTTGACTTCGTTAAATATTTCACGGAGTAATAATTGTCGTTTTCCGCGCGGGTGTTGCATAATGCAAAGGTGCAAAATGAAATTTATCATGAACAAACCGTCGTCCGTTAATAAATAAGCAGCGGGCGGCGACGGCGAGACGAGAAACTTTTGCACGCGCGCCGCGGCATGAAGAACTAAAGCGCGCAAAGATTAGCCGATCGGCGAAAAATTTAACGCGCACCTTGAACATTACATTTTAATCGCCGACGCACGTGCCGCCGGTGTATAAGGATATAAATAAGCAAAAATAAAAAGCCTCACCCGCTTAAAACACAATTTTTCCCGCATCTTCCTCCTCTCGACCGCGCGCCTCGATAGCAAACAAACAACAAATAAAAATCCGCCGTTCGAGAGCTCGACTCCGCGCGGCTGTTGTCATCCGCCGGCTTCGCAGCTCCATCGACTAGTTGCACAATCTCGTTTTGCGCTCGAAAATTATACGCTCCGATATTTCAAACTTCCCAGGCGGAGCGATAAATTAGCCCCCTCGCGGAGCGCGGCTATCTAATCTCGCTGCCGTCGCGTGAACTTGAACGTTTCAAAATAGTCCCTAAATTGGAGTCTATAAGTGCGGCGCTCTCCGCGCGGCGCGTTTTCGCTCTCGGCCAAATTGGGTCTCCGCCGCGGCGAGAGAGCGAGCGCAGCGGCAAAAAAAGGGAGCGCTGATCCGAATTTCGCCGCGGGGAGCCGCGCCGCGTAGCGAAAAACCCGGCGATGGGGAAACCCAGAGAGTCGGAGCGAGATGATTGCTGCGCTCTCTCTCTCTCGCGCGCGATGCGCGCTGTGGTCGAGTGAGAGCTCGAGTTTAGCGTCATCGGCTCGGCCCGGCGGCGTGGGAGAGGTAGGGGGGGGTCTACGTGTCGCGGCTAAGTGCCGTCCACACTCGATGTGCAGCGCGGCGCAGCAGGTGCTCGCCGCGCTAAAACGTCACCCACATAATGCGCTCACCTCGCTCGGTTCGACTGTTTTCGCCCGGTATACTGCCGCCGCACGCAGCGCGTGTTTTTATTCTACATTGCCCGTTTCTCGCCCTTATCTGAGGCGAGCCGATAGCGCGCCGCAGGGAGGGAGGGAGGCCGAGCCGCCGTTTCGCCGGAGCGAGCGAGAGAGAGCGAGAGAGAGAAAGAGAGCAGCGGCTCCCGATCGAACGATTAGTGTGCGCGCGTGTTCCGCACCGAGCGCTGCCGGAGGAAGTCGCTCCCGCTCGGTGGTTTGTTTACGTTAACCTGCACGGCCCCCACCTCGAGAAAAGTAAAAAAAAAAAAAATAAAAAATCGCGGCTTTGAAAAACGCCGCGGGAGCCGATCCGTCAGTACCGCGCGTGTAATACGCGGTTCTCCGCTGTGTGGTGCTGGATAATTCACATACGTGCGCGGCTATACAGTGTGCGGCGAGTGCAGTGATAAGAGGGCGGAGTGATCCGGTGGGGGGATTTCGCGAGCTTTTAATTTTTTGTGCCTGCCGTGATAGTTATTACACATTGTTCCCGATGGCAGGCGAGCAGTCGAGGGCCGACACGCCGCGCCGTTGCGACAGATACTAATGATGCATCATGCGGCCTGGCCGGGACTTCAGTCGGTAATAAACAGAGATAATGAAGGCGCATTGTCGACGCCGGCGCGCGATCGCTCGGATTTTTCCAGCGGCCGGGCTCTCCTTCGACGCTGCTCATTTCGACGCCCGTCGATCGTGCTTTCCGCGAAACACTGTGCATTTTAACGTCGCGGAAGCCCGGCGCACCGCTTGCGAAATCAATTTCTTGCGCCGCACGCCTTATTTTATTTTCACTTCGTTTTATTTTATCGTCGCGCACTCGAGCTGTACAGTGCGCCCGTCGAAAATCGAATGTTAACGAACGAATTAAGTAGCCCGGGAGTTTTCGGCTACGCTTAAAGTGTCCTCCTCACGCTCGGCCTGGCGGAAACGCGCAATTATCGCAGATGAAGTGCCTTCCAGACACTGTGTTTCGTTCAATTTTACGAGGGAGCTTTATTTCAGCCGAGGCAACTTTTATTTTCCCGACGAAACGTGCCGGAGCGGTCGAACGCTTTTGTTAGTCATTGTCATAAAAAAAAAAAAAAAAAAAATCACGTAGCCTTTAATTTTATCAAAATCAATTTCGCTGCAAGACCCGCGTTTACGTCAGTTTCTGAATTTGCTTATTTATAAGAAAGCGACGGCCGGTGAGCCGCGAAAATTATGAAAATGACTTTCACCCGTCTATTTTCGGAGCGGCGACTTATTCTTCCGCGCGAGTATCGACGATCCATTTAACGCATCGATAGGCAAATCGACGCCGCCCGTATCAACCGTTCGTTCGTGTGCAAATTAATTTGATATTGTTTAGCGAGCGGATTAAAAATCAGCGGTGACAAATTCACCGCCGGATACTGGATTTCACCTTTACCTCCAAATAAATTTTAACGGACAAGCAAGTTTTACGACCCGCGCGCGTATAGTTAACAAGTACAAATTATATTCTCTTTGAAAAAAAAAGTAACATCAATAAGCGCGTCGCTGCAAAAAGTTTCCCCGTCTTTCTGATTTTCCTTTTAGGTCAGCGATAAATAGGAAAATAGATCTCGCATTCTGAAATGCAAATGGCTTCGATTCCAACGTCCTCATCCGCGTCCTCGACATGTTGAACAATTTTTTTATTGTCAGAGCCTCCAAGTGCACGCGCGAGCGCTCGGATAGTAATTTTTGTCGGCCCGTTTTATCGCCGCTCGCCGGTATAAATTAGCTTAATCAATGAATGCAATTAGCGGTTTTCAGCAAAAGAAATGCGTTATGATTATTTGTCACGAAGAACAGCCTGATAGTCGATAGTCACGTGCAAAGGTCGCGATTGATTTCCTTCGACGGGCTGCACGCGTGCACTGTCAAGTACAGCGCCTCGTCGCGACTGCTACGGGAAAAAAAAATTACCACGATTAATCGGGTATTAAATCAATAACAGAGCGAACGCGATGCGATTTTTTAAAAAGTCGCGTGCCTAAGCCGTAATCAAGTACACACGAATTCTCCGTCGCAAACATTTCCTCGGGTGAACGCACCTCGGCCGGCTTATTGACGGTAGAGAACTGGCCGGTCGACTTTTTTTTGCGCGCCCGAGAAGCCCGGCGCGTATCGGATTCATCGAAAAAATCCCCGGGGATAGTGTTCCCCGCGGTGGTATCCTTTTCTCTCGTGCCTTGCCTTACCTGCGCGCGCACCGCACATCCGAGCGCGGCGCATGGAAAAAAGGAACAATAAAGCTACTGGGGCGTCTCCAATAACATCATCCCCCTCCTGTTTGTGCAAGCGCGCTCCGAAATTCTCCCGTGACATATTCGCCGGCGCGGATGTACGCACCGAAATTCGGACGGAAAACAGTGAGCGCGATAGGCGCTTATCGCCGCGGCCTCTTTACGCGAGAGATCATGGCGGAAGCGCGCGCGCAGGAGGCTCCGAAAGTTATTAAAGCCGATGAGCCGCCGATGCTAATTGTCCGCCGCGCGACACAATGGCACGTAACGACTTCCGCAACTTTCGTGCTCCTCCTCGTGCGGCGCTTTAAAAGAAAAACGTGGCGCAGCTCGGCTCGACGTTGTAACGCGATAATGTGCGGTGGGTGCGTAATGCGCGCCGTGTCGAAACACGCCCTAATCTCGCCGGCATGGTTGTATACGCTAAGGCTTACGGGCGTCTAAGGACCGATAACGATAAGCTAAGACTGGAGCGCACGGGGTCCCGCTGGGATTTAGGGTGGGAAAATTTTCGATTTTTATCGCCATCTGTTTTCTATTTACTTTTGAATCTTTCTACGTGATGAAGTCATTTAAGTTGATGACGCACTCGTAAATATGCGAATTTATTGTGAATTTTTATTTTTATTTAAATGCGGACGGAATGATTTTATTTTCTTGAAATTGCAAATTAAATTTTGATTTAAATAACAAACAAATCTATTTGAACTTATGTATAGTTATAAATATTGAAGAAAATAAATCTCTTACAAGGAAAGTGGCTGAACTGAACAATAATATTGAACACGTGTATCCTAATTTTACCGAATTAGATGGGACTTATTAACAAAATTGATTGACATTTTAAACAAAATTCAGTAGAAATATTTATTTACGAAAACTTTATATAATTATATACATTAAAATTAGAAAAATGAAAAAGAAAATTATCATATTTCTTATCAATATTTAATGACACTTACATTTTGTCCGTTTATTTAATTTTTTAAAAATTAAAACGAAGAATAACAAAATATAAGCGTTAGTGAATATTGTAAAAGAATTATGGTAATTAAGTAAAATGCATATTTGCTATTGTTTTTGTAATAATCTATTCCACCATTTTTGTTACTATAGTTTTCTTTGCAAAATCTCAAGATACATTTGGTAGAATATAAGAAAAATGCAGGACCCGTAGTTACAGCCTCTCCTCGTTAGTACGTTTCAATAAACAGTTATTTCTTGAAATTCTCAATTTTTTTTCTATTCATCAGAAACGCATTATACAATTATAATAAATTGATTAATTCTCCAGTTAATCTATTCCACTAAACAAACATTGGAACAATGTGTCGAACATATAACTACTTCCACCGATCGAAAGAGCCGATTGCGTCCGCATTCTCGAAACGTCACTGCGGCACGGGACGCGCCTGATTTCCCCGCTCGGCGAAGCGAAATTAAAAGGATGCAGTATCGGGCGGACCGCCGAAAAAAGCCTCCGCGCATACATCGTTTCGCATTAACGCTCGCCGAGCAAACTCCCCCCTTCACTCCACCACCCATCAAACAACTGACTTCACCGTCTCTCTCTCGACATTTCAGGTAGACGAGCCGCCGAGCAAGTGCCTCATCAGCAGCGCCCGACATGTGATTGTCGTGTAAACCAAAAGTTCCGAGAATAATGAGTTCCTAACAATGTACAATGAACTACGGGCGAACCATGCCAGACTGGCAGCAATATAGTACATTGCAGTCTGGCGAGAGCGATAGACAAGCGACGAACAATGCCTCGATCGCCCAACAGCAGCAGCAGCAGCAACAGCAGCAGCAACAGTCCCAGCAGCAGCAGCAGGCCCAGCATCAGCAGCAACAGGCGCAGAGCGGGCAGCCGGGCGGCGTCTTCGGCCTCGACTGCCTGAGCAAACCCGGCCAGAATGACTACTACGGCGGCGGCGTGCCCCAGGCGGCGGCGGGCTCGCCCCTCGGCCAGCAGCCGCCCCCGGGCATGGTCCACCACATGGGCGGCTGCCACGTCGGCCACGGCTACGGCGCCGGCATGCCCGTCATGGAGGACAGCCGCCTCGGCCTGCCCGACGACATGCAGCCGCCGCCGCCGCAGCAGCAGCCGCAGCCGCAGCCCCAGCAGCACCGCGGCTCCGTGCAGATGTCCCTGAGCAGCCCCACCTCCAGGCTGCCGCCCGTCAGCGCCGGCATGAACAGCCTCGGCCAGATCATGCCCGGACCGCCGCTGCCCACCTCCGCGCCCAGGCAGACCTACTCCGCCGCGTGCAAGGCCGGCTGCTGTCAGCCCAGCGTCGGATACAGGTTCGTGCGCTTTTCTTCGTTTTCTTGAGACCTTGCTCCGGGTTTTTCTTCGGTGGGTACGTACGGTTCGTGCGCGTTTCTTCGTTTTTCGAGATCTTGCTCCGGAATCTTTTTTTCGGTGCGTACGCACTAGGCGCGCGATAAGAAGGTTGATTGCCGCGATGACTCGCGGAATTCGCGCGCGAAAAAGTCGGTGGAAAAAGAAGGAAGTTGCGGGGGAGGTCGCCTCGCGGAGGTTCGACGAAGAGAACGCGAGCGGGTTTCTCTGCGACTCCGCTCGATTTTAACAGACTAGTAATGAAATTTTACCTATCTTTCAGCCGCTATAAATAGAGCGAGATAAACGGAATCAGTTGACCTCAAAAATCTTTATATCGTAAATTACATTGAGATCGAGCCGCGCGACGCACTTGTATTGATTGATCGTCGAATATTACAATACTGCGGTGGAATTCTACGTAGCTGTTTGATCTTTTCTTTATCTTTCATGCTCGGTAAATAAAAATGCTGAAATTAGGATTAGCTAATAACCAATATAGCGAAATTCTTTGAAACCGCTTTTAGGTCATTATCTTTCCAATGGTTATACCGGAATTGCTTTTTTTATCGAAAGTAAAAAGTTTATATTTCTCTTTCTTTAGCGCTTGAAAGTGCAGCCTTGTCTCGTCTTGTTTTGCGAAAAGAAATTTCGATTTTTCCTCGTTATTATTAGTTGTGTTAAAGAAAAGCAATTATTCTATGCAAATTAAATATTTTGTACACATTTTACGTAGAAAGAGAATAGAACTCTGCTGTTTTGCATAAACAATCATCATACATTGTCTGTGAATCTTGCATACAAATTTTTTGCTAATTTTTAAAACTACTGAAGTTTGAAAAATAGTAATTATTTAATTATTTTACGCCTCACTTTAAAGAGCGGGTAAAAGCATATCAGGTTGTTATAGTTATTATAGTATACTTATGTAAGTCTTAAAAATGTAAATAAAATTAATTTTGAGGTAGATAACGTAAAGCTATAAGTGCACCGCGGAAAAAGAAAAGATCTTACTTGTTGTTAAAAATTATAGCATTAAAAAAGTTTTTTAAATGTAGTAAATTTATACAGTAAATTCAGTAAATTTTGTATAAAAATACTATTCATTTGTGCGTGCACGTGTGTGTTTTTAAAATCAGTCTGGACGCGATAATATCAAACTAAAAATATTACTACAATGTCCGCGAGTAATCTTTTTTTTCGTGTATGCAAATTGGTCACAAGCTGTTCTACTGACCGTTTACAAGCGCAGTTAACAAAACTAAAAATCACAAATCGAAACAAACAGAAAGAAATTTATTTCGAACGCACTGCTAAATTTCGTAAATCTCGAACCTTACCATTTGCAGATCATGGGACAAAATAAACCCGTACCAGCAGAGCAACCCGTACCCGTCGGCGAGTGCCTACGCCGCGCTGGACGGCCGTTCGTCGCGGTACCGAAACGACATGTACCGCAAGGACGGCATGCCCACCGGCTACGCCCTCGATCAACAGCAGCAGCAGCAACAGCAGCAGCAACAGCAACAGCAGCAGCAATCGCAGCGGAGGTACCGCAAGGAGTCGAGCCAGGTGGCGCGTGGCTATCACCAGCCACCGGGCCCGGCGGTCCTGTCGCCCGGCTACCCGAACATGCAGAACTACGGCTACCCGCCTGCCGCCGAGTACCAGAAGTACTACGGCGGCAGGGCGCTGCCGAGCCAGCCGCCCCACGGCATGATGAAGTACCCGGAGCACGGCATGCCCGTGCAGGACAAGTACCTGGCGAAGCAGCCGCAGTACCAGCCGAACGGCGCCATCATGCAGAACGGCGTCATGGTGCCCAACAGCATGAACCCGGGCATGCCGGCGCCCTACTACGCTCCCCAGCTCGGTGAGTTACCCGCCGCCGGAGTTTTTAACGATAAATCATGGCGATAAGTGCGAGATAGCGGATATCAATTAATTATGCGTCGAGATAAGATTGCGCAGGCCTCTGCAAATGAAAAATTTATCAGCTATTGTGCGGATAATTTATTGAAGTTATTATTTAAATTGTTTTAAATGTCCGATTCAAGTAAGCTTTTAATTTTTAACGCGTCCAAAAAACAACTGTTTACGTATTATATTGTAAAATTAATATCATGTTGGCAAAAGGCATTGTTACAGTTGTAATGCAGAAATGTTCAGTTAGTTTTTTTGTTTATAAAGTGATCAAAGTTAAATATTTTGGCAAAATTATTTTGAAACATTTACTCGAAAGAATTTGAAGAATTAATCGATGAACAGTAGAGAAACATTTTTGTTTTCTTAAATCTCGAAATTGAAACAAATGTCTAAAGTTTGAAAATTATTATAAATACTATGTATACGGCATGTATTACTTTAAAAAATTCCATATACTTTATAATTAGGTAATAATCAGCATATAATCGGTTAACTGCAACAATGCATCCTCAATTTCACAGGTCCGGGCGACAAGGATCCGGAGGGTCGACTGGTAGGTACGAGCCCGATGTCGCTACAGACAAAGCACATGTACCAGCAGAAGCTGACGATGCAGCGGCTGAACATCGAGAACCACCTGCGCGACTTCTCGCGCATACCGGGCTACCAGAACCACCCCAAGTTCCAGGAGTACCTGGCAAAGTACCGCGAGAACCTGAGGCAGCAGGAGAGTCTGGCGTATCAGGGGATGCCGCAGCAGACGGCCATGGGACAGCCATCGCCATCCGCCGCTCCCCTACCCCCACCCCCGACCATGCCACCCATCAACCTGCAGTTCGATCAGAACGGGGTGTTGATCAATTCCAGCCTGATGCCCGGGTACAATCCCAGCATGCAACCCTCCATGCCCGGTATGCCTAATCCCCTCGGTACCGATAAGGACGCAGCTAGTCATTACGATGGTGAGTGATTTTCCATTTTTTTTACGCCGGTATGTTTGCTTTCATTTTTTTAAATTGCCGATGTTACTATCGTGTTTTGTAATAGTACTCAGGATGGAGTAGATAAGAGTGGGTACTGATAAAAATTTTTTTATCGAGCATCGTAAGGAAAAATTCTTTTTTGTTAATTTATTTGTATATCTTTTAGTGACAGTTATACGATACCATTTTTTTGGTACTGTAAATGATACTGTAAATTAAAAAAGCTACACAATTAATCATACGTAATAAAGAGGTGTATAAAAAAGTCTTCAACTTCTTACTTCATTAATTTGCATAAATTTGCATGAGTGACATGTTACTTCTTTACTTAGTATAGTAATATAACTACCGCAATGCGCAATTGCTAACTTTCTGATGATACTTAAAAATCAAATAAACACCAAACTTGAAAACTACTACAATAAAATAATTTTGATCAGCACTTCACTCAACCTTTAATAAATGCAGCCTAAAATCGAAAGTGACACGCATCGTACCCGTAAAATCTGCAGGTAAAGCGATGCAGGCAATGGAGCACGCGATGGCGTGCGCGAGCCAGCAGCAGTCGCAGCAGCAGCAGCAGCAGCAGCAGCAGCAGCAGCAGCAACCGCCGCCGACGGCCGGCGCCCCGCAGATCTCGCCGACGTCGATGATGCAGCCGAGCCCGGAGCAGCTGCACCCGCACTACCTGCAGCACGACGAGTACCACGCGGCGGTCCACCATCCGCACCATCCGCAGCATCACGCGCACCCGCATCACCACGCGCAGATGCAGGCGCCGGCGCCGCCGCCGCAGCACGCGCAGCCGCAGCCCCAGCTCGAGGTGGAGGCCGTGGCCGTCGAGGCGCAGCAGAAGCCCAGCAAGGACTTCGCCGACAAACCCGACATCGACGTCCGGCAGTTCCTCGCCAACTGGGACGAGACCGAGGAGGAGGACGGCGTCAACGGAAATCTGCAGAATGTGAGTTTCGGTCGAGTCGCCTTTTCCTTGGTGATCGAGTGCGTACGCTGAGTGGCGCGGGTGTTAATCAGTGAACGATACTTTTCTTAAAGCGAGAGTTTAAAAGTGTTTAGTTTTGAAAGTAAAACCGAATACGCGTTGATTTATGTAAGTATTGAAAAATTTGCTAATTAGATTTTCATTCTTTTGGTTTGAAAGTATTTTAACTTTTGAAGAGTAACTAAATTTAAAAGAGGTGTAGGTGAGAATAATATACCAACTACTCAACAATTAAAAGTTAGAAAAGTTTATTTTTCATATTTCATTAAATTTTAATTAGTCATTCGCACTGCGAATTATCGTAAGCATTTATACATTTTTTAATTCAGCGCAATTAAAAATTCAATATTTTATTTATGATTTTAGTGTAGAAGTTTAATATTAACTGATGATACATACTCACAATTATTTATTATAACGCAGCAAAATTTATCAAACTATGAGTCATTTACCCGTTTCTCCTTTTTCAAATTGTCGAACCACATTGAAATACCACAAGAACGTCGGTAACTCCTCGGTCAACAAGCCGTAAAATCTCAAACGATGCTTTTCCCTCGAAAAACAAGCAGGCCATATCGTAAAATCGAGCGAAACGACGTTACCGGTGGCTTCCCGAATCTCGCAGGATCCTCAGCGAGCTCCCCTTCGTACACAACAAACTAGGCGCTAACTCGAAAAATACACAATCCTCACTCTCCACCCCCTTCGTTCGCAGGTGATATTGACGGACAGCACGCCGATCGCCGTCGTGCTGGAACTCGAGAACGTGAACCTGGCGGCCGACAACCTCACGACCCAGGCTATTTGCGTCTCCGGCGAAAAGGAAGCGCCGACCGTGGCGCTGGCTCTGCCTACGCAAAAGCCCGTCGACAAGGATCAAATTGCCGGGGCAAACGGAGAGACGGCGGTCGCGACGACCGCCGAGTCGGCGATATCCACCGTGAACATAATACGTTGCATAACTAGCGGCGACGAGGTGCCGACGATACACATCGTCGACACGCTCGAGAACGAGGCGGTCGTGAAGAAGATCGAGGGGGCCTTCCACAGCCTGAACTCGGCCGACATCAAGAGCATCGAGGAGCTCGTTAACAAGAGCACCGTCGCCGCCAGCGGAGGTGGCAACAAGGAGGAAAGAATCGCGCTTTCCTTCCTCAACACCACGGCGATACTGCAGACGAAGGAGGCGGAAGAAAAAAGCGCCGACACGCCGTGCGCTAGCAACGATGGTACGCGCGAATCACTTTTTTTTCGTTCGATTTATCGTCGCGAGCGTGCTCAAGTGTACTTTGCAGTCGATTAAATATTCATGACTTTATAATGCGAGGTCATGAATTTTAAATAATTTCATTGACATTAACACGATTAACTTTCGAACGAACGAATTTGCTTTTAATGAAATAATCTTTTCTTAATGCGGATAAATTGTGATTATAGTAATAACATATTATAGTTAATTTAATGTTAGTTTTCAGTTAGCATCTACAGTAAATGAAAACAAATTTTTATAGCTGCGTGCTCAAAGTAAAAGTTTTGCACAAACAAAATATAATATTAAAAAATAATATTCGATACATGTCTAAGGGTTTGGACAGATTGTTACACGTCGTCGTCTCGATCATGAATAATTTCTCTCATTTGTATCGAAAAGTACTGCAATAAATCAACCACAAATCGCTGTATAATCTCTCCTATTATTCAATGCATTAATTGTCAGTACAGTCCACTCAATAAAATTTTCCTTTGACAGAATCTGCATCGACTAAACCAAGTTCCGAGCAGCCAAACCCCACTGAAAACAAGACAGAGACCTCGGAGAAGAGCAACACCGTCGGTCCTGCCAATTTGAACCTGGGCACGGGTTCGTTCGTGAACGAGGACACGAGGAATCACGACGACCTGAGTTTGCCGGAGCTCCCGACAACCGTGTGCACGCCGATCTCGACGACGCTGAACACGCCGACCCACTCGGACAACGAGGAGTCGTCGGAACGTGTGCGCGTCTTGAGCATCTCAACCAACTCGATGGAGATAATGCCAAGCAGCCCGATCATCAGCTTCGCCCATTCGCCCATTAAGTTCCAAAAAGCGGCGGCGAGCGACGAGCTCCAGTTCGATTTTCAGAACTCTAACGAGGCTTCGAATGCCTCAATGTCCAAGGATGCCGGAGCAGCCTCTTCGAGTGTCGCAAAGGATGGGTCGAATAGCAACACAAAAGGTGAGACATTTTAGATATTTTTTTAGATTTCTTTTTTTTATGTACATAATAAAATAAAATTGATACAAAATAAATTTGTTTAATCTTGTTAATTGTTAGAAATAAGTTTTACATACAATACTAGATTTTTGTAACGTATTGGAAAGAATTATTGAAAAAAAATATGTGAATTTTCACACCGAGGTATAAACTGCGAGAGCACAGGTGGTCGACTAAAAAAATATCACGATTACGAACTGCTAAATATCTGTTGTCTTAACTGAGCAAATATTTAATAATTGAAACAAGTGTTTATTTTATTCAGTTGCAATAGAAATGAAAATTATTTTAAGAATATTTATTGTAATTTCAATTCAAATTAATTCCGCTGCGGTGAAAAAAAAACTTTTGTTCACGAATAACAGTCAACAACATTTTTATTTCCTTGTACATTAATTGCAATGGATTCTTTTGAGTCGAAAATATCAAGTATCTCGTTAGCGTTTGATTTTATCATTCGCCAAGTATTGTAAAACTTTTTTTTTGCAATAAAGACGTAATTTATCCTTTTATTTTGCAGTATCGACGTTCTATAGTTTAACCATTGAAATATATTTCTTTTCAGACTCTCAAAATGCTAAACCTCCAGCGGAAGCAGAGAAGAACAATACAGTACCAAGTATTCCAAGTGTATCCCAAGAACAGCCATGCAGCTCGGTCATGGACTCGGCGGTCTTCGGGTTCTCCGAGTTTTCGAACTCGTCGAGTCTGCAGCTGGGCGAGGAGCCGAAGATGCCCGCGCCTCCGATGGAGGGTAACTGCCTAACGAAAATTATCAAGGACACGCCACCGATAACCGACATCCGAGTGCTCGACTCGGACGACGACCTCGTTGACAAGGTCGACGACATCTGGATGAACATAAACCTCGAGGGCAGCATCGTTAATAGCGCTAACAAGCTCGTCACGAGCGAGGAGAAACAGGTGCAGACAGACAAATTGCGCAAAACTAGTCTCAGGCATTTCCGGAGGAACAAGAGCATTGTAGCGCCTTGCACAGAGAACTCCTCAGTTGCCGAGAAAACGGCGGAAAGGACGCCGGAGAAAGCCAAGGAAGTTCCTGAGGTTATAATCATCGATGAGCCGCCGAAGGAGATCAATAAAGCCCCGGTAATCACGAAGCATTTGGAAAAGGAAAGGAAAACCCGCAAATCGTTAGATTCGTCCACGAAAAGTCACACGACAGAGAAGCCGAGAAAGAGGGCAAAGTCCGTGGAGCTGGATTCGAACAGCACGCAGGATCAAGACGAGCTTTTGAAAGAGTTCAAGAGCTTAAAGAGAAAACGAAGTATCGGTCAGATTCAGGACGATATAAAAATGCTTAAATCAAGCATTGACGAGTTACGAAATTCGAAAAATAATATTAATACGAGTGTTATCAGTGATAACGCGAGTACTGCCAATAATACTGTTAATAAGACAATACAAGATAACAGTGTAAGCAAGAATGCCTCGCTGCCAATGCTACCAGACACGAAAGAGACCAGCAGTACGAGGCGTAGATTCTCTTCGATTTTCGATGACCCCGCCGACAGCTGTCTGGATAAAATTTCAGAGGACAACCACCCGACGCAGTGTGTTGACTCGGACATAAACATCCAGTTATCGAACGTGAACTTGCAGATCAAAGATAAGAAGGAGACTACTGTCGGTAGTGGTTGCAATGGCAGTGGTCAAAAGAAGGGTATAAAAATTGAGATAAACGTGTCGCGCGTGGAGAGTCAGAGGTTGCAAGACAACGAAATTGTTAGTAAATCGAATCAACACTTAAACATCTCGCTGCCGTCCGTCGACCCTGTGAGCCGCAAGGTTGACTGCAAAACGTCCATTTCAATGACTGAAGAGGTGAAGGAGCCCGTGAAGACGCTAGAGAGTTGTGCCTTACCTGAGAAGGAAACCGTGGAAGAAAAGATACTGGTAGAGAAAATTAAAGACAATCCAGAAAAAATCAAAGAATCAAAATTATTCGCGGAAGAAACTAAAGAGGAAGCTATCATCGCCTTCGAAAACAAAAATGCTAAACTAGTAGATAGCAAGTGCCTTATTTTAGAAAATAGCGTAGCCAGTAGTCCAGAAAAGGAAACCAATCTGGATCATATTCCGTTGAAAAAGTTAAATAAAAAAGAAGCGGATATCGAAAATGCCTTAAAGAAACTTGAAGAGTGCCGACGTGATTCTCTTCATGAAATAGATGAAGAGAATGAGAAACCTATCGCGAAAGAAAAGGAGAGTGACTGCCTTCAAAATAAAAATTTCGTGGAAACGCCAGCGCCTGGTTGCTCCAAAGATTTAGATTTCGATAATTTCGACGTTGAACCGTACGATGACAAATCCGACGATTATCTAAAAGATTTGTTAATATCGACCAATAGTAGTGATCACCATCGTCATCACAGCAATAGTGAAGGTAGTAGAACAGTAGGTTTTTTGAATCCCCTGTTTCATCTGGACGAACTCGAGAATCTGAACACTGTACCGGTTTATACGACGAAGGATGGAAAAATAACTTACAGTCCGAATCCTAATTACACTTATAGAGCGTTAATAATCGAGGCAAGGCAACGCGAGGGTCATGCATTATTTCGTGACTTTTACGACAATAAGCTTGGCAGTGATAAGAAAAGAAGTCGCTATAGTTCCTCTAAATCGCAAGACGAGTGGTATGGAAAGAGATACAAAACATCGAAGCATAAGTACAAGTATGGTGATAAGCGAGACAAATATGATAATCTATTGAGTTTTGAGAATTGTTTAGCAAACGAATCTGCAGATAAAATGGAATTAGACAACGATGAAGTTCGATCTACAAGTGAACGTGATGAATGGAAAAAGAAGGAAACTTTTATAAGTGATCCAGAAAAAGACAAATCCAATTTCGAGAGTGATATAATACCGTTACATGCCGATAAGTCCGAAGAAAACATGAGAATAGAAGAAGAAACTACTAGTTCTGATGTTAAGAGACTTTCTCCAGTACCACATTCACCTCCTTCACAATTATTAAAGAGTGATCGAAATATGCCAATCTTAGACGAGAACTTCGAAGATTCGCAAAGGTGCCCATCACCTAAAAAGGAGAGTGATGTAAAAAATATCAATCGATGTAACTTTGACCTTCAAAACTTGAAGGATGACGTTTTAAAGAAATTAAACGATCAAGAATTAGAATATAAAGCAAGACAAAAGGAATTAGATGATAAAATTTTGAATGTAAATACTCCGATGGATAAAAAAGAATCTAAACAGGAAGGTGAAGAAAAAAATAAAAGCAAAGTAGATGAAATGATAAGAGAGAAAATAATGAAAAAAGATTTGAATTTTAGTGAAGGTAATCATTTAGAATCAGAAAAGATAGGAAAACAAAATCAAATAGAAACAGAGTTCACAGTAATACCTAATACGTCCGTTGCAAAGCTTGAATTAAAAGACAATGAAAATAATTCTGTGAAAGATCTTCAAAAAGAAATAAGTAGTAAGGTTGAGATATCTGACAATATTGAAGTAAAAGAAGATGGGCCTAAAAAAGAATGCGATGTCAATACAGTAAGAAAGTCGGGTGATAAAGCACAGAAGGATGAATTTATAGCAGAACTTATTAAAATAAAAGAAAATAGAATAAAAGAAGATGAAATAAAAGATGTGGTAATAAAAGAAGTTGAAATAAAAGAAGTTGAAATAAAAGAAGTTGAAATAAAGGAAGTTGAAATAAAAGAAGTTGAAATAAAAGAAATTGACATAAAAGAAGTTGCGAAAAAAGACGTAGAAAAAAAAGAAATTGACGTGGAAGAAACTGAGATCAAAGAAGTCGAAATTAAAGAAGTAAAAGATAACGGAAGTGGATTGGACTTAGATGTCGTACAAAACGAAACTATCGATAATTTGGAATCTGAAATTTCAGTTTGTACCGCTAAACCAGAGGTATCCGCAAGTCCAACACAGAATAATATTTCAAAAATAGAGAATATAGAGAAAATAGTTAATAAAAATGATACCGTTCTTTATGAAGCCGAAAAACTCGAATCTGCAATAAAAAAATTAAAAAACAGTGTTGAGGAAAAAATTTATTCTCAAGAACTTAAGAGTGATGTTTTAAATGCAAATAAACCTGAACAAGAAGATAAAGTAGAACCACTAAAATCACCCATTGAGAAAAAACCAAATTCAGAAACAGTAGATAAAAAAGAAGAGCCTGTACATCTACAGACACCGGAATCAACTCCTATTCAGCCGATTAAAGTAGATAATTCGGATTATGTGTCACCAAAAGATTCGCCTAAAATAATTGAAAATAAAGAAGTGCAAAAAGATACACCAACGCCTAAAATCATTGAAGACAGTAAAGAAGAAGTGCAAAAAGGTGCATCATCTCCAAAAACGATGTACAATGAAAAAGTCGCTAGTCCTGAATCTCAGCTCAAATTAACATGTTCAATCGATAAAAGTAACTTTTCATCTGAGTTATGTAATCGATTCGATCAGCAAAAACTGTTATCCGCGCAGTCTGATATCTCGAGAATAGTACCGAAACTCGTCATCCGTAAAAGTGACTCGAATCCTAAATGCTTCTCTAAATCAAAATCGATGGAACATAATTTGATCGACGATGCAAAGAAAGAGAGCTCGGAACATCCTCCGAAGAATCCAGTACATCCGAAAATCCCGAAAATGATAATACGAAACGCCAAATCTCGGCCCTCCACGCCGAGCATCGAAGAAATTTCTGAATCGTCATGCTCGTCCACACCCGATAACGATACGAAATCGTTAAAAGTAAAAATAAAACTGGACGAGAAGGGAGAAATTTTAAACCAAAAACCGTCAAACTCAAGTGAGTTATCAGAGGCCAAGGTTCCAAAAATGAAGATAAAGCTGGAGGAGAAGTTGCCGCGAGTCGTCATTGAGAACATCGATCTCAGCAGCATAGAGGACCAAAAGATCGTACCAAAAATGAAGATAACCAACGTCAAAGGCTCTATGCCGAAAATAAAGGATAAGCAGTCTGCCGTAGAAGACAAATTCGACGTGCACTCGCTCACGGACACCGAGGAGAGGAGAACGAGGGAAAAATCACGGTTGAGGGCGAAAAAGGATTCGCCTGGCTACCACTCGTGCTCGGAGATGTCGCAGAAAAGGAATGCCACGAGCGCCAGTTCGCAGTCGAAGAGAGCAAAGCGATCGCCCAAGGACGAAGTGCACCTGGATGCGACCATGGAGGACGCGCAGTTCCTCCTAGAAAACGAGTACAAACAGAAGAACAACAGCAACAGCAACAGCTGCAGCAGTGTCTCCACGAAGATTCCCAAAGTGATAATCAAGAGGACTTCGCCGAGCGCCGAGTTCAAGTGCGAGTTGAGCAAGGAGGCCATTTTCAATGCCCAACCGCAGGTGGTGCTCAGGAGGTCCTCGTTTCTCGACTGCATGGCCAAGGATCTCAGGCATATGAAGGTCATGGTCAAGGTCACGTCGGCCAAGGAAGAAACCAAGCAGGAAAACAAGCTCGAGTCCAACGAGTTGGAGTGGCAAAGGTATGTGCACGTTACCAATGCATTCTTTTTTATAATACCTTCAACCTTGATTTTCTGCTTTTGAAATAATACTTTTTAAAAAAATAATCCAATAGTAGAACTTACTTTGATATTCGTAGACAATTTAAAGCCAGTGTTTCTTCTACAATCTATCTATATGTCAGTATAAAATAAAATGAATATTTCCTGTAGCGTTTTAATAGTACTGATAAATGGAACCGTAAACATAATAATTAACAGATAGTGTTATCTAATCTTTAAGCCGTCATATGATTAACCTTTAAGAAAAAAAAATGTTTGACGATATGCTTATTTCAAAAATAGTAGAAAAATTTCAAAATATGTGAGCGTTATTTACAACATTTTTTAAGAAAAATTAATAATAGCTAATTTTATATCAGCTAATAAAGTACAAGTTATATGAAAAGAATTATAAGTCATAACAGGCTATAGTAAATCCCATTTTCTTGAATAAAATATGTAAATTAATTATTCATTTCCTATACAAAATAAAACCATATTCTAATGTCAAAAAATTCCCGCACAGGTTTATTTCTGGTCTGAAGAAGCGCCGAGAGCAGCTGTCCAGGTCGAACTCAGCGTCGGAGCTGAACCGGCCGCTGCCTTCCAAGGTGAAGCGCCGGCGAACGTCGGACTACACGATAGGCAATTACGACACTTCCGACTCGGACTCGGGCACGAGATTCGCCTTCACGCGCAAGAAGGTCGAGGAGGCGCAGCTGATGAACTCTAGCTCCAAGGAAATCGAGTTCAGCGAGGCGAAATCGTACTGGCGCTCGCTGGACGAGAACATGAACAGCAGGAGCAAGCTGGACATGGAGAGCGACGACTCGCGTAGGAAGCTCGAGCCGATAAACGAGGCGAGCGAGTCGCGCGAGGACACCACCTCGAAGGAGCAGGAAGTGGTAGAGGAGGTGCTGCGCGTAATGGACGACGAGCTGCTGGACAAGGACGTGGACGTGCACGAGGAAGAGGTGGACGGCACTCTGGACGAGTTCGAGACGAACGACAATTCGATCATCAAGGTCGAGTCTTCGGATGAGAGCGAGACGACGATCGAGATACTGCCGGCCTCGCCGGACCTCAGTCACGAGCTCGACGCTGAGATGCCGAAGGAAGTGGACGAAGAGGAGGAGCAGCAGATATACAGCGAGGACGCGGTGCCACTGCACTACGAGTACGAGCTCGAGGTCGGCGATAGCGCGGTCGATCCGCTCGAGGTGCCGATACCCACTTCCGAGACCGAGACCGACAAAACGTCCAGCTCCATCGAAAACAAACAGATTCCCGGTATTCTCATCCACGAGCAACTCGGTGAGAATCGTAATAGTTCCCTCGTTTTTAATGAACTTCCATTATCGAGTTTTAATTATAGTACTATCGCTGTGTTAAAAATGAAATGATAAATGACTAAACAAATTTTTTGTTTTTAAAGCTGATTCCGTTATTGTGAATAAGCGATAGTAGACCTTAATATTAAGGCTAGTTAATATACGATTTTTATCTTAATTAGAGAATTTTAAAATGATAACACCTTTTGAACAATATTGCTTTCAAAATTATTCTTATCTTAATGAGCTTATTAGCTCGAATATTGAAGGACACTTCCTAAGTGTTCTAATTACTATAGAATGTTAATCAGTAGACCAAAAAAAGAACTTCAATTCTCATATCATAAAAAAAATTCTTAATTTAAAAACAATCATAAAAACAATCATCCTGAAATTAAAAACAATCATAAAGAGTCCAATCTTAAAACTGTTTTCCTTGCAGCCATAGAGGACAACACATCGGGTAACACATCGCTGAACGAGGCGGAGCCATGTCAGCTAACGGACTCGAAGAACTCGAGCTCGAACTCGGTGGAAGTGGTGGCGACGGAGACGCCGGAGACGGCGCTTCTGCGACTGGTGGACGATGGCTCGTCGACGTCGGCAAGTCTACAAGGGGGCGTAGTGGCGGCCGAGAGCGCGACCTCGTCCTCGAACTCACAGGGTATGCTGACGAGCTCGACGACGGCCGACGACGAGGAGGAGGGCTCGAGGCCGGCTAGCGGCTGCTCGTACTCGGACCTGCTGGTCAGGGAGGTGCTCGCCGCCAAGGAAACCCTCAAGAAGTATCTCGGAAACCTAAACGGCGAGGCGCCGACGCCGCCACCGCCGCCGCCCATGGCAGAGGCGCCAGTGAAAGTCAAGACCGAACGCAGCCAGAGCACTAGCTTCGACCCCAAGTACGGCAAGAACCTCTCCAGTACTGGTACTACGTACAGGCATAGGTGCGTGTAATTTTTGAAGATTCACAATGTTGCTTTTTATAAATTGAAATGACAAAAAATGTTTACATTTATTTGCATAATTAATGAATAGTAAAAGTTTTCTTTAAATTCTAATTATCTGTGATAATTTTTTATATTAGATAAGAAATTCTAAATACTTTGGAATTTAAAATTTTGCGGTAAAAATATTTATTTTAAGGACATTGTACATTATATTCAGTATAATGTTCCTAAAATGAACCAACAGGAAAGCATTTTTATGAATATTTTATAAGAAAATAAATGACAGCATATACTTCGCAGTCAATATTTTTAATATCCACTGTATGAACAATTTTCATAATATAAACAAAGAATTATCTTTCACCTGCGCTAAATTTACTCGCTGCATCGATCGCCCGTTCACACTGCGCTGCATTTAATTTTCCAGGGACAAGCGGCGCCGGCTGATCAGGGGCAAGTCGCGAGGTAGCGAGGGTCGCGCCTCATCCTCCAGTCGACGCGAGTCTGAGCGCAGACCTAGCGAGTCGCACCGCAGCCAGCGCGAGAAGTCCGCCACGAGGCTGAAGTCGCACAGGGCGCCGAGACACGGGGACCCGCTCAGTCACGTCGTCGAGGAGAATCTGCGGCAGCTGCGGCAACGCGAAATGGCGGAGGAGAAGGCCGAACCGGCGCCGAGCGTCGAGCCTCTCCCGCCCGTCGACGACCTCGAGAAGAGGCTCGAAAATGTGATCTCGAGGTCCGACGAAACGAACGCCAAGATGAAGGCCATTAAGCTCAACCCCGAGATGACCATCTCGAGTATCGTACGGGATTTAGTCTTTCATGATAAGGTACGCTGGATGAACTTTTTTCAAGATACAGTTTAAAGGAATACTTGCAGGGCTTTGGTGTAGAAATTATTACTTGAATTATAATTGAGATGCAAAGTGATAAGTATGATAAAAATTATTACAATTTTTAAAAGAATTTTATAAAAATATTAACTTTGATTATTGTTATAGATTATTCATTGTATTAGAAACTCAAAAGGCTTTTTTAGTTCTAATAACTGAGCGTTTAAAAACATATGAATTAATTCATGATGCACTTTTTAACATACATTTAGTTTA
Source organism: Eurytoma adleriae (assembly GCA_900480045.1). Taxonomy (NCBI): domain Eukaryota; kingdom Metazoa; phylum Arthropoda; class Insecta; order Hymenoptera; family Eurytomidae; genus Eurytoma; species Eurytoma adleriae. The sequence goes on along the minus strand of UXGC01000190.1, from coordinate 213,864 downwards.
AATTACAATATTATTCAGTAAAATGAAGTCGAAAAATAAAATTTAAATATTTCCTTACCTAATGAGCTATTATTACCATTAAATATTCAATACTAAAAAAACGACAGCCTTTTGAATTTCATGAAAACATTAGATTTTCTCCGATGCGCGTATCGATATCGGTCGATCGCATAAGATTATGTAAACAAGAAAATAAGTGAAGAGAGAGAAAAATAACTGTATTGTGATCGCAGGCGACGATAAGGCATCGGCGTTACTGCATGCTGTGCGAGCGATGGTTCCCCTCAACCCTGAGGCATCGTCGCCACTTGGCGGGCTATCAGCACCGACACACGGAGCTTACGCAACGGCGAGCCATTCACATGTTGTTCCTCATATTCACCGGGGAGTTCTGTCCCAAACTTCTACCTCCAGACGTCGTGAGAACCGACTGCGCCCCTGGCGAGCCGACGCCCCTTCAAATAGCCGTCCAGGTAAAATGTCCTCAGTGTCTTCCATATCTCTGCGTGTACCTACGCGATTATTTTAAGCTTCTGATTAGATTAGATTTGATTAGATTTTTTCTGATCTTTCTTTAAATACTTAACTAATCTATCGATTAAATTATTAATAAATTTGTTCAAGTATAGTTATTTAATGAGTAATTTAATGAAGTACGTATTATTATGGGAACCTTTATTACTACTAATTTTAGACGAAAATTCAGTCGAAACAGTTTTTTATTTCTTTCATTTAATTAAGTTGTAGGTACATCAGAAAATAATTATTGTAATCGTGCAATTATTATTGCAATAATGCAAATATTATTGTAATTATTGTAATAATAAAATGACTATTAAAAAAAAAAATTTTTTTTTTTTTAGGATTTTGCAATGGTTTTCGACAGACTGCAACAAATTACTGGAAAGCAAAGCAACGAAACTAAGGAATAAGAAAAATAAAAGCGTAATATTCGAAGATGATATTCGAAGATAAAAAAACAGGTGCACACTAGTTTGTCAAAAGTATTTTGCAGTGGATTTTTGCACGAGTTAAGAATTAATGCAAAGGAAAAAAAAATGAAAAGTGGTTTTGGATGCAACACTATACAGGGTCAAACCAATGTATACCCATAAGTCACACAAGTTAGTTCTTTTTAGCCAAAGACATTTAGAATCAGGAGGGGGTATATTATAAATACATTATACATAAAATATACGTTAGATTTTATTTTCTCGCATGAAGATAATATATGCGCTTGCGAAGATAGAAATAGCCTTCGACTTGTAAAAAATAAATAATAATAAAAGCTCTTTTTTCGAGCGAGCGAATCGAACGTCGTGTATTGCGATTGTCGGTATAATAGAAAAAGATAATTAGTAAATTGTTTTGTTTATATTGTAAAAGAGACTTATACATACTATATATAAAATAGCCACCCATTAAGGCACATATATATTTATTATATTTCCAATCATCGAGAATCGTTCCTTGCATTGAATTTTGTACATACAAATACAAATACTTGCATGTATTTGTACAAAGAAGGAATAATACAGGTCACAGACATATCTCTGTTTGTAAATAACAGAACAGAAACAATTTCAGTGTAGAATCGGTGTCAAAAAATGTTAAATATTAAAAGCGAAAAACGTAAGTAAGAAAGATTAACGTTACGATTGATAAATTTTTCTTTCGTTTATAGGAAAAATAAAAGTCTCGAAATCAAAAGAATTCATTCATCGACAAAACTGTTTATAAGATGAACATACAAGTAGTTTGAAAGTTAGCAAAACAGGCCGTGCCTTACGATGCTTTGCAAAAGTGTTCAAAGAGAAAAAAGTTTTATCATTTATATTTTGATCTCTTGAGTAATTTGTTAAGTGTAATTTATTAATGTGATGACCTGCTTACCGATTTTTTGCAACGAAAGTGCATTTTTATTGAGGAGCGTCGCGACCGCTAGTTAAAGTATTTTGCGATAAATGTGTATAATGATAACATTTTTTAAGGCTTACATTGCTGTATCAAAATTTTACCTCCTCTTCTTTTCTACTTATCGAAATTTTTTTTTATGAAAGTGATTTCGATGAACATAAAAAAACACCGATATATGTATTTACCGCACGAGTGCCTTAAAGTACGCCCAACAGTATTCATTCGGTCGAGTTGTGCATATAAATATAAATAGTAAAAAATCACGATAACTTGAGTGTGCAGAGGTTTTATATAAAGGGTGATAATTATTGAAAATATGCAAAAAATTGATATATATTATATATATATATGTTTCATAATCAAATTTTTCTTAGATGTCGATATGCATGACCGACGATAGAGAAAAGTTTGAAAAAAAAAGAATGATGTGAAAAAATGTAAAGTTATAAATGTCAAAGTGAGTTAAGTATATATAGATATTTACGGTGCAACTTTTTTGTAATAAGATGCCTTGAGGTTCTCGGTGCCCTTCGAGACGCTAAGGGGATACTACGTATACTTCACGAAGGTGAAAAAAAATTATTGCGTGTTCTATGTGCCTAATATTTCAAGAGTTTTATTATGCTTTAAAAAAATTCATATTATGAAAATTTATATATATACATTTAAAAAAACAATTTCATATAGACATTGTATATCACATGTAAAAGCAGCGCATCACGGCGAATTGGAGACGAAAAGTAGGGGAGGGAGAGTATCTGTAAAAAAAATCGCTTAATCATTCCCGTGAAACGAAACAATTGCGGCTGTATTCCGAACGAGAAGCATAATCGAAGCCAGCGAAAGGTGCAAGAATACAGTGACTGCGAACACAGTTGCCTCTTTTTAGCGTAATTGCGGGAAATGAAAAACCACCTTGACTTCCAATATCGTAGAATATTATTGATTGTTTTCGAAATATCGTCTTGTTCCTTTTTTTTATTCTTTCATTAATTATTTCCCTTTCTGTACATGTATCATGGGAAAAATACGATTAAGCGTGGCACTACACGATTGTAATCATAGCGTCTCAATTGTTACAAGTTTAACGAATTTTTTTTAAGTGCTAGACTATAGGGGTAAACTATATAGTAATTGGTCCATTAAGTAGATAATGCAACATCGTGATTGGTCCTGGCTAAGATCGCGATTGGCATAACTAAGCTTATGGTATAATCACTGTCGTTGTGGCCAATAATTACCTCCTGGACAACAGCTGTACCGTTTACCTCTATATATCGATTTTACAGTCGAGTATAGCGTACGATTGTTTGTGTACAAAAAAGAATATAAATTAAACTCGGATGAACAGCGTCGATGAATAGTAACGGATTTCTGTATTTTTTTGGTATGTACGATAAAGCGTGATTTGAAGTGCTGGTTACACTATTTTAAGGGCGTATTATTAGAGTAGGTCCACGTGTCTTTCTTAAAGTAACTGATTTCTTTTATACATGTGGAGCAATTACATCTAGAAAAAATTCTAGATTCGCGAGAGCATCACATTTTTTTATTTCATTCCAAGCATAATCGTGATAAGAAAAAAATCAATTCCAATGTTTTTAAGTAAAAACATGTTAATTATTTCGATTCTTTTAAACATCACATTCCTTTATAGTGCAATAAAGTGAATTCAGTAACGTACATAACTGATGCGTTTAATTGTAGATAATGAGATTTCTTTGTTTGATTATTTGAACAATCAATTGACCAAGTGTTTTTGGTCGCAAAACTGTACGGGGACCACTATAGCTGCTACTATTTATTGCCGCTGCTTCACCTGGGTTATTATATGAAAATATCAGAGCTGTGAAATCCGAACATACAAAGTATACTGCATGAAAAAGAAAGTAAATAAATTAATAAAAGTGGTGTGTAACTATTTTATAAAAAAAGGTGGGAACAATAGGCTTACGATTACACTGCTTTTTTTCTTATTAGTAAAAAAATAATAATGAAGAAGTCTACGTGTTACCTAAAATTTGTTAAGTTTTTTCTTTTTTGTTATTCAAACATTGTATTAGTTTGTAATCTTTAGTTATTTAACGACGATGCATTTGTTAGTTTCGCTGCGTCGACCTCACGCCTCGCATTGCCTAGGCGGCCGTCCGCGAGATATTATTCCTCGACTGCGAAAAGTGTAGATTAGTCGCAACACTTTTTCAAAATCTCGATAATAAAAAAGTGCAATAACCGCGGGACCGCCTTGGTGAGGGGCGCAATGATCGTGAAAATATGTAATATATCATTTTTATCGTAAGCGTTTGAAATAAGTTAATTACCAGGAGGTAGCGACCTAACTGGCGATTTACAGTAAGTGAGGGGCAGCTGTCATTGCGAAGTCCGGGGATAACGAATGTGACCACTTGAAAATTTCATTTAATTCGCTGTTTGATGACAGAGAAACGTGTTCATCGAATCGTTGCTTCATTGAAGGTGTATCAAATAAAATGTATTAGCTATTGAACTGAGCTGCCTCTCGCGAGTGCTTCGCCTTTAAGTTACCTTCATCTATGATTTCCAAATTCTTTTTGTTTTTATCATTATTGTGTTTCGTTTTTTAGCGTATCTATTATATACTTTATTTCCATTGCGCCTCATCGATAATCGAGACTTTAATAAAATGTATGGCATTGTAAACGCGTCGCTTCTTGTATGTACAGATAAACGCCAAAATCGCCAAACGTTCGCACTTTGCTCTAAGTCATTTACAAGTGAAGAGTCAACGTTACTCCCGCGCGTTTCTAGCAAGGATAACGAGTTCATCCTTCGAACTGTGATTTGCCAAGTGCTGAAAATGGAAAAGTACCGAGCGATGCGACGTATATCACATTTTTTTTAATCGAATCAACTATTTTTGTTGAGTTAGGGAGACGTTTCAAACTGCGTTGTACACAACAAGCAAGGTATTTTATGATAAAGCGAGGACTATGGCAGGGACTGAGGGAAAAAACTTTTTTATGTACTTATTTGAGCTTATTTGTAAAATATTCTCAAATGTTTCTCTCAAGGTACATAATGCTTTTCGGCTAGACCAAAAATATTTTTAATTTTTAATCGTCCGCTAAATTGTTAACGCGAAGCTCACAGTCCACTTTTCGGAAAATTGTGCAAAAAATAAAACATTATATTACAAAATTTTGTGGTGGAAATATTGACAATGTGCTAAGAATTTTAATGACGTGTTCACGAATCTTTATAAAACGTGATATTTCATATCAGTAATGATATTTTTATGCTTGAAAAATTAATGTTATTGTTGATTGAAATGATATAGTCTCGAAATGTTTATATTTATAAAAAAAACTTATAAGCCCTGATAAAATAAATTTCAGAAACGTTGACGATCATATATTGAAAGTATGAGATATATACTAATTAACTGTAGGTACGCGAAAAAAATATTTCCACTGGTATAAAATTGTTTATGACTCATTACATTCCCATTTTACATTTTCTTTGTGGTAGGAAAATTGGCTACCAATTGTACATGTCACACGCAGACTTTTTTAATTTTAAGCGTTTTTTCATGCGATTATTTTATAGATATTTAAAAAGAAAAAAAAATTTCATCATTGTACATTTTTGCGAGTTAAATTTGGGAGTACTTTATAAAATTGGATCATGCCAATAAATCCAATGTGAAAACTATCCTCGGGCTATGTAACAATTGTGTATCTAAATTCTAAATGCAATTTTAGCTTTTTGGTGCACACTTGGAAAGGTAGACGCACTTGAAACATACTCGTCACCTCTACTTTTAGTTTTTTTATGCGGAATGTGTGATGATTTTCTCTTTAATTTTATCTTTCAATGATGTTCATTGGAAGGGTTTAATGCGTTTTATGCGTGTGTGATGAAAAAGACTTGTATTTGTTAATGTCGGTTTGTCGCACTATTAAACAGAACATGAAATAAAATACCTAATTGTTTTCTTATTCTCCAAAAATGTATTCCAAAAAAGGATTTAGTTTATATTTTTTAGTTTATATTTAATTTCAATTAAGTATGATGTTTTAATCTTATTCAAAATTAAAATTTTTTTTCTTATGTATATTATATATTTATTAAAATTTATTATAATTGTTTCACATATTTATATGTTAAAAAATATTGTAGTACGTAGTACATTGATGTACTTTTAATTTTTTAAACTTGTATTATTTGAATTCATTTATTGATTTTACAGTGATGTCCTATATTAAGATATATCTTTATTTAGAAACTATATATGTATAATTTAAAAAAAATTAAATAACATAGTTAATAATGGGCTTTTAATACGCCAATTGAAGTTTTAGTTCAAAGATTTAATTTGACACACTTTTGCATATCAGTTCTTTTCAGTAATAAAACTGTCATTAGTAAAAAAAGTATGTGCAACCGATTATTCATTAATTGTGGATAAAAACGCTGTTTCCAAAATAAAACAAAAATGAGTTCAATCATCAAGGTCTACCAGTTTTATTTGTAAGAGGTCAATGTAAGGTAAGTACGTGCAATATATACCAGATGCTCGTTGTTGAATCTGTTGTATTCCTTAAACTCCGCGCGCATAATGCGGTCGACGAGTGATTCTATTTTTAAGTATCGTGAAATTCGATTTTGAAATAATAATGTTACAGCATGTATAATTTTTCGGATAATATTTGTGATAAATTATAATGTGCATCTTTTCCGACAATAATTGGTTGTACTATTATAATAATTACTATTAATTGGATCTGTAATTTCAAAGTTAAGTGACTGAAAAGTGACAATTAAAGCTGCGCTAAATTGGAGATTTTAATTAGAACGAGGATTGAGCTCTATAACGTACCCATATTGTGACCACGTTTCACGACAAAATTGGCGATCGTTCTACTTAAAATTGTAAGGAAAAACCAGAATTTATTTTCGCAAATTACTAACACTAACTTTATTTTTAAAATTTAAAATTTAAATTTATTTTTTATTTAAACAGTTGAATCGTGTATTTTTAAAAAGTTGTTGTTAGAAAATTGAATTATTTATAACATATAATAAATAATATTTTTCATGTATGCTTCAAGTTATTGTAAGAAACTGTAGTATTGGACAAAAAGAAAGACAGAGAGATATGTGCGTTTAAATAATTTCACATTTACAATTTGACTAAAGCTTCTTATTTAGATGCAGTGATATTTCTTAATTAATATTTACGTGTAGTTTTTCTATTTATTATTTAGTTACGCTTATTATTCATCTTTCTAGTCGAGAATCTTCAAAATTCGCGTCAGTTTTTGAGAAGAACTCGAGTCTTTCAAAACAGTTATTTAAATTCATAATTATTTCGGGTTTTCTTAATTTGAAGCAGTATCGATACGCATAATCTTATGGCATCAGGTGGGGAACTCGGCAAGATTGCTATATAAACTCCTGAGCTGAGGTATTGAATCGCTAAGTAGTAAGTGCACGTACTCTCCGGAGGCTATATACGCTCGAATTATCCGCCGTAATTCAGTGGCTGTAATTGCTTTATACGTACCCAGCCCTTCGCGCTCTTTAAACGAGGTCATTCAAGGTTGTTCAAAAAGACTATCGAACGTATCTATTACTTAACACTAAAATAAATTGCTGGGCTGCTCAGTAACTTTGGCGACCAATAATTTGACGTTTAACTATCTGATCCAGTTGCCGAAGAGGCGTCAGTTTTGCCGCTGGAAGCTGCCAGTTTAAAGAAAAAGGTCTGCCTTCTGCGCGTTGCTTTAGTGAACTTAAAAGACTGCAGAAGTTGAAGTAGAACTAAAATAAAGTGCCCGGAGATTTTCATAGTTTTTTCCAAGTTTTACGATAATTTGTATAGTTAATTAAGATTCATCGATATCTCATCGTTTAGGTAAGATTAGATTCAATTAAAAAAAACGCACAAATCAGTAAGAATCAGAATAACATGTCTCTCTCTTCATTAATCTCAGAATTACTACAGATTGTCAGATAAAGCTTATTTCTATAATTTTGAAACCCATTCGAAATTTGATCAAAAGATGCTAATTATTTAATTGTAAATTGTGTATACATAAATATGATTCAATACAAATTTCTTTCGGCTACATTGAGACCTGTGAAACAAATAAAACAGGTTTTTCTAAATCTGAAGCGCAGTGTAGCTGTTAAATTCTTTTTATTAGAAAATGTGCAAAACACTACTAACATATTAATTAATACTACCTTATAATGTTTCAGATAAAAAACAGAGAAGGCTCCGAACAGAGTAATTACACCTTAAGAATATGGTCTGACGTAATCGATACAGACAACACCCTATCGACCTTCCATTAATAGCAACGCCTGAAGAAGAATCTGCAGTTTTAAGAAAAAAAAGTGAAGAAAACAGAATTTAAGTTGCATAAAACTTGTTATTTGAATCACGTGTTTTCATATTATCGTGTAAATCACGTTCTTGGCCGTGCACTTGCCTGGAATCGAAATCGCATTCGACCTTGTTACATTGAATTAATTGCCAATACGACACCTAGACAATCGAATCTGCACACGGTTAACCGCCCTAGAAGGCAGCAGGCGCGCTAAAACCCGCACATTTTAAAGCGACGAACGAGCTTTTAATAAAAGGTCTCGGCCGCCAGTTGAACAATGCATGCACCTCCCGACCCCAGCGATTAGCGAATGAATGCAAAAAATCTGCAAAGAATAGTGTGATTTGATCCGTTGATGATGATGCCTGGACTATAAATAATCATGAGAACGATAATTAACAAAAAACTATTAACCTATGCAATTTACATTGACATCAGCGATCGCGGTGATACTGGCGGAGTAGCTATCGCGAGTTGCGAAGCGCTCGCACTGCTCGCAGTCAGGATAAGCAAAGTCTATTAAGCAGCACTTTTGTGTTGCCTCACACGCGGCTACCATGTTCCGCAGTTTCTTCCTGTGCCTAATTGTAACAGCCATTAATCCGACCTACACGGCTCGTTACAGCAGCGACAATGTACTCAATTACAATAATCTCTACGGTGCCGGTGACCACAGGTACCCTTTCAAGGAGACTCTTTTACAATTGGGCGCCGGCGCGGTGAACTTTTTGGAGGAGGGAGGATATCTTCTCCACCAGGAAATGAAGGAGAGCACGCCGAAATTCAACGAGCAGTACGACTACATTGTGGTCGGCGCTGGGAGCGCGGGATCAACGATCGCCGCGAGGCTGAGCGAGATCGAGGACGCGAAAGTGCTTCTGATCGAGGCAGGGCGCACCGAAAATTTTCTCATGGATGTGCCGATAATCGTGAATTACCTTCAGTTCAGCGACGAGATAAATTGGAAGTACCAGACGGAGTCTTCCACGACTCATTGCCGAGGGATGACGAATCGGCGGTGCAATTGGCCGAGAGGGAAGGTGATGGGTGGCAGTAGCGTTTTAAATTACATGATAGCTACTAGGGGGTACAAGCAAGATTACGACAATTGGGCATCGATGGGTAACGTGGGATGGTCGTACAGAGAAGTACTCAAGTATTTCAAGAAGCTCGAGGCGAATGACATTCCCGAAATGAGAAATGACCGCAAGTGGCACAACACAAAGGGACCGCTGCATATTAATTACGCGCCGTATCATACGCCTTTGGCAACTAGTTTTCTAGAGGCTGGCTTGGAGATGGGATATCCGATCATAGATTACAATGGCGCGCAAAGAGTTGGATTCTCCTACAATCAGTTAACTATGAAAAACGGCACTAGAATGAGTACAAACAGGGCATACTTGTACCCTGCGCATACGCGGAAAAATTTGTTCGTTACGAGATATAGTCACGTTAACAAAGTACTTATAGATTCGAGAAGTAAGAGAGCCTACGGGGTGGAATTTACTAAGTCAAATGTGAAAATTCAAGCGTTAGCGAGAAAGGAAGTGATACTGTGCGCCGGTGCCATCGGCAGTCCGCAAATTTTAATGCTATCCGGCGTCGGTCCATCTAAACATTTGACGGACATGAAAATAAAAGTTTTGCAAGATGCGCCCGTCGGAAAGAATCTAATGGATCACATTGCCTACGGAGGACTGGTCTTTCTGGTGGATCAACCCGTTAGCATTGTTACGCATGTTTTATCGAATCCTATGGAGCCGTACTTGAGCGATTTTTTAACGAAAAAAACGGGCCCATTCACGATCCCAGGTGGTTGCGAGGCCTTGGCTTTCATCGACGTCGACCGGCCAAATAAATTGGACGCTTATGCAAATGTCGAACTGCTTTTTATTGGAGCCTCCGTAGTGTCAGATATTGCGATTAGGTACAACTTTGGAATTGCGGACGACTATTGGACGAAAATGTTCGCAAACATTACCGGCAGACATTCGTGGTCTATTTTCCCGATGTTAATGCGACCCAACAGTAGAGGAAGAATTTTACTTCGCAGTAAAAATCCCAAGGTGAAACCCAAAATTTTCGCTAATTACATGGACGATCCGGAAGATGTAAGAATATTGGTTAAAGGGATAAGAGCTGCAATTCAACTGAGTAAGACGAAGGCCATGCAACGATTTAAATCGCGATTGCATGAAGCACGTATACCCGGTTGCGAAGGTTTCAAATATGATTCTGATGGATACTGGGAGTGTGCTGTAAGGACGTTTCCATTTACTATTTATCATCACTCAGGTACTTGTAAAATGGCACCTGAAAACGATCCATCCGGTGTTGTTAATCCAAGACTACAGGTACGTTTGCCATAAATATCACACGTCATAACAATATTTGCTAGATAAAATTTTTATCATCACAGTGAATTAATTTTTTTTTTGCACTTAATTTTGTTTTTCTTATTAATCACGAAAAATTAGCATGTCAACTTTTCTTTAAAAAAATAATTAATGATGCCGATATGGAAAACAAGTGTTGGGCTTTCCGCGAAGCCTAACATATTTCACAAGGTTGTAATTAAAAAAAGAAGAATGTTTCATTTGTATTCTCTCAAAGAAAAACACTTTTCGCGAGATTTCCGCAATACACCGCCTTTTTTAAGGTCCCGGGGAAAAAGTACATTTTGAGACACTCCCGAGAAAAGTAGATTTAACAAGATCTTCGATGGACATTCAGAATAGATTTAAATTGTAATATGTTGTTTTCGTTATAAAAAAAGTATTTTTTTTTAATAAGAGTGCATATATTAATTTAAATAAAAAAGAAGTATTCTAAAATTATGTAGTTAATCATAGCATCAAAATGATAGACGTTTAATTAAAATTTTTCAGGTCAAAGGTATCAAAGGATTAAGAGTAGCAGATGCATCGGTTATGCCAGCCATCGTGACGGGACATCCAAACGTTCCAGTAGTAATGATCGCAGAAAAAGCAGCGGACATGATAAAGGAAGATTGGGGTTACATTAGTAAAAAATAAAACGACTGTGATATAATGACGATATAAACTTTAGCTTTGCTATCACGTAATAAAAAAAATTTGCTAAGCTATCATAGTATCGTGTTTAACTTATAATCTATCTTTTCACAACAAAAATCCAGTTGAATTATTTTTTTAACTTAAAAATGTCGTAATTACTGTCGGCTACATTTCCAATTGTTCTAAATTTTATCATAATTGCACAAGCTCATACCTGCACTACTTTGACCGTCACCGAGCTTTTTTTAAAGTACAAAAAGCACTCACTATCGCCAATAACCTACTTGTTTAATGAGTCACTGGAAACATCATTCTGTGTTTTCACATTCACGAATAGTAATTATTTTCACTGCGTGTATTAGAAATGTATATTTGAGTATATATGCAGAGTTGAAAAACATATAGTGCTAGTACATACGTTGAAAAATTGACGAAGATTTTAGGAAAGCAAACTTTATAATAATTCAAACAAGCACTTCTCTTGTCCTTGGATTTAACATTTTTTTACTTTCAAGGTAAAATCCAAAAACCAAATTTTTAAATCCTGAAAGTGCGGAAAATTATATAAATTTTATCAATTTCATCAACCCTCCATACTCAGTTCATAATATACTTAATAAAAATTACAGCAATTGTTATTGTTATAATTGTCTTTTTTTGTTTATCCGGTTGTCTAATATAAATCAATTAATATAATACCTACACATTCGTTGTTTTATTTTTGCATAGCTATGTATATTTAATTACCATACTGAATTAAAATTAGATAAATTGTAACTGTTCAAAACAGTATTAATTCTTGCATGATCATCAATCATCCCCAATTCAGTTTTACGTGGAATTGATACCGAGATCGATACTGTGGGTACTGGAGGTCCATTTTAACTAAATAATAAATAAATTAAATTTTAACTAATTACACCTAAATACCGCGCGGCGCGCACATACTATTTAAATTGCCGCTTTTTTCGCGAGCCTATGAGTATGCAACTTTAAAGATACATAACCTCCAATTTCCTGAAATTACATCGTATATATAGAAGTCACTCACATGGCTCCACTATTTCGCGGACAAAATAAACGCTGATGTGGGATCTGTTCATCTGTGGATCAGTGGACGCGGTACGGCCGTTGATTGTTGAATGGGAGTCACCGTTCGGTAGGCGTAGGTAGGCGGAGGACGAGGAAAGGGCGAGGTTCAGGTCGAGGAAAACCGATGGCTCCGCCGCCGGTTGTCACGGGGATCTCCCCGAAGGAGGGGCCACCCGGCACCCGCATCACCATCCGCGGCGAATTCCTTGGCACCAGCGTCCAGGACCTCATAGGTTACTTGACACTTATCTCTTTACTCTGGGTCACCTGTCACTTCTTCTTTTGGCGCTGTTTTATTAGCTAATTGTTGAAAACAATTGCGTTACAATTGCAGATTTGATTGGGTTGTTTAAATTTTATTAATTATGGATGTTTCTACTGTGATGTACTACTTAACACGCAGTGTTTTTGAATTTTTTAAATTGAAAAATAGTTTGGCAAGAAAATTTATATAATCATTAATGAAAATCATTTGTTCATAAGTTTATGAACCATCTACTTTGTAATAAAAATGTTTTATTTTATATTTTTATTGCAGGTCTTACAATATGTGGATGTGACTGTTTATTGTCGGCGGAATGGAAGTCTCCTAATAAAATTATTGCAAGATCTGGTCCATGTAAAGGTAGAGGTGATATTATAGTAACGACTCGCAGTGGTAGTCAAGGAAGTTCAACTGTACAGTTTAGAGGATATCATGAAACTATTGGACCAATGAAAGAGTCAGCAGTATGGGTTGAAGAGGCACCAGTCCAAAGTTTTGTATGGGGCAGACGAGCATTATCTCCTACAAATTATCAACAGGAAGATCCTTTAGGTCTTAGTGTAGAAGGAAATGAGTAAGACATAACATACAATTTTATATCTCATTTATTATATTTTGATTAGATTATTTTAATTTTATATCTTTGATTTTTAGAAAAAAATTTCCAGAGGATGAACTAATAGAACTCTTTGGAAGTGAAGCTAGTGGTGAATTAACTAGTGAAAAGTTTCATCCAGGCATGTTTCTATTACAAAATCATCATGCAACTTCCCTAGATGATTTAAAAGCAGGGTTAGCATATTTACGTCGCAAAGTCAATTCTCAAAAAGAAGGACAACTTTCATTCCTTAAGGTATCGAGTGTTCCTACTTTTTATAAACATCTATTTCTACCAAAAATTAAATGTACATTCAATTATTCACAGGCAAACGTAGGTTCTGTGATGGAGCAACTTGATACAATCACACTCTTAAAAGAACAATTTGAGTCTGATTTAAAAACGTATGGCTCAAATCGTATGGAAAAGCTCGAAAATGCAATTCAGGAATCCATGACAGAAGCCAATAAACTTTTCGATGATGTATTAGCCAGGAGAGACAGAGCTGATGCTACGAGAAATGCATTAGCTGTAATGCAAAGATATAAATTCTTATTTTGTATGCCTGTTAATATTGAGAAGAATATGAAGAATGGAAACTACGATCTTATAATTAATGATTATGCACGTGTAAAAAATTTATTTAAAAACACTGAAGTAGAAGTGTTTAAGAAAGTTTTGCGAGAAATTGAATATAGAATAGAGACTTTGAGAGAAGTACTGAGAAGAAAATTAGAGGAAGTGCCATTCACATTAGAAGATCAAAAAAAGATTATTCGATATCTCATTAATCTAGAAGCAGAAGGAGATCCAGCTTGGGATGCAATAGGTAGAATGTGAACAATTTTTATTTTTTATTCCAGTATAAATATTGGTTATTAATTTTTGCATAATTAATTTTAGCTTCCCATGCCAACTACTTAGAGAAATGTATAAAGTCTTGTACCAATGAATATCTAGAAAATGAAAATAGAGAATTAGAATGCAGAGGTGGTCTAGTAATAATGTCTAATGCATCAACACCAATGTCAATTAAACAATTTAAATTAACAAAGAGTGAAGAAAATAATGCACCCTCTCGAGTTCAATGTATTGAAGCATTGTGTGATATTGTTATGGAACAACTGCCAGATCTCTGGAGATTAGGCCAAAGTTATTTCACTGGACAGTTGCATGTTACTGTTGATGCAGAAAAACAGGGTCCTTTTAAAGTAAATCATAAAATTACGAAAATTACGTATAATGCTAAATACATATTTTTTGTTGCTAATGCATAAAATTCGTTTAATTTTTTAGAACTTGGTGCTTTCAAGCATTCAACATGCTGTGGATGCTATGAGAACTGCCTGTGATTCTAGTTTAGACGCCCCATGGCTCTTGCACAATGTCAAGTGTATTCGACATATGTATGCATCGTTAATTCACCTTGACTTGCCTAGTGATGCATTAGATATTTTTGGAAAATTTATATTTGATCTAAGGTATGTAAGAACAAATTTTAAAAACATATTTTTTTAATATCTGAGGGCAGTTTCGTAAATTAACTTTGAAAGTAGAAAAAAAACTAATGCATTTTGAAATTTGTATGCAATATTATTTAATTCCTAATTTTTTCAGGTCTCAATGCTTAGTAGGACTTTTTAAGCAAACTGCCGATAACATACTACTATTAAATCGTAAAGAAACTTGGCAGATCGACTATTTGGATGAAGATGGTGGAATCACTAAATTGGTACATTAACGTTGCACTATCATTTTAAACTGTTTCAAATTTAATAATTATCAATTTCTTGTTTAAATCTTTCAAGCCAGGGGAATTTGAAGAGATGGTGAAAGAAGTGGCAAAGTTGGCGAAAGAAACAGTGGTAGCTTGTGGACCAAGGGAAGAGCCATTACTTGTGGACTTAAACCAACAAACTTTATACCACAACGCAATTAAATCACTATTCTCCTCATTTTCACGGTGTCTCCAGCAATTAGCTTTTAGTGGAAGTGAAGATTCCTTTGATGATGATCACACTGTATCGCATTTGACCGGTTCACCTGCCGCTTATAGAATTAGGGATAGCAAAATGCATGGCCCGGTAAATAAACAAGTCGACGTATTTTTTTGTGTGAATTTATAAAATTAATTCATTTACATTTGTTTTTTTTTTTTAGACCTGGGAACAGTGTCTCTTGATCTCTTTGAGTAATATTCGCTATACGCTCAAAGTGGTGCTACCTCGGCTTCAAGAGCACCTGAAATCTCAGGGATACCCGGACATGTCGACGGCGATAGGTTTCAATTCTGATTGGACGCAACTCGAAACTTTGGATACATCAGTGCTCGAGGCGTATTTGGAGCGTCGGTGCGACCCTCTCGTCGGAACTATCGAGCCCAGCATGTACTTAGGTAACCTTGACTGGGAATCCGCAATGCAGCCGACGCACATCAAGCCCTACGCACAGGAGATTATAGCCAACGTCATAACTGTTCATGCAGAAGTATGTTTTTCAAGAATTTTGCACTCGATCAAAAAATTATTATTGAACGATTTCACAGGTGCGACGCGTATCACCGCGTCTTCTCTCACGAGTGCTGTCACATATTGTCGAGACTATTACCGAGGAATTAGCGAGGCTGTTCACATGCGTCAATTGTCAATTTAGTCCCTGTGGTATCATTCAAGCAAGAACAGACATTATGATACTGAAAAAGGCGCTAGAAAACTTTTGTACTCCACGAGCGAAGTATGAATTTTGGAAACTTTAAAATTATTTGGAAACTTTAAAATTATTATTTAAGTAAATGATTATATAAATTTTTTAGGGGTTTCTTCGAAGAAGCTCTGAAGGTTATACCACCGCCAGCCAGTAAAGCAGACTCTGAGAGGATTGAAATGCTCTTAACCAAAGTTCAATCTCGAATGCGACTGCAGTTATCTTGTCTGATGAATCATGTAGATAGTGACGCAAAATCTAGGGACACAGGTTCTAATCAACTAATGACTGTATAGTTTGTAAAACTTATTTATTTCTGCCACGATTTTGCTTTTGCAAGATTAGTCAGAAAAAGGCAATATATTCTAGTTATCTCGATGTATATGCGAATACATCTTTGTTTTATACTGCTGTAGAAAATTTACTGAAAATGCCACTGTAAGGTTACTGAAACAGTAATTTGTTCCATCTGATCATGAAAAAATATACATAATATATTTATTTTATCATAAAAACAGGATTTTTTCAATCCCTTTAAATATCTCTTAAGAAACTTTCTTGGCTTCTTCTTTAATGACTTGTATTTGGCCTGTGTATCCGTTTAATGTGACAATTTCGCCTGAAAGAAAAAAAATTGATTATTTTTTATAAATATTTATACTTTAATATTTCTTTGTAAAAACGAACACCGACTTTTTTAGCTGATAAATAAGAATAATATTTTTATTGTGAATTGTAAGATAGCAATTAATTTATTTATTTTTCTGCTGCGAATTGCGATAACGAAGCGATTCCTTTACGTAAATATACATGCGCTTTTAATTAATTTTAAACAAAATATTGCAATACAAAAATGAACTTGTTTATGCGAATTTAATATAATACTAAATTATATAGTTACATAAACACTGACCGGTTTTAAACATTCTAGTAGCATCTTCTGCGCCGACGATGCAGGGTAAACCGTACTCGCGGGCGACGACGGCACCGTGACTTATAAGTCCGCCGAGTTCAGTGACGACGCCGCCCAGCAGTGGGAAGTATGGACTCCAACCGATATCTGTCGCCGTGGTGATGAGTATGTCACCTGGTCGAATCTCGGCTGCTTCCTCCAGCGTTAGGGCTACGCAAGCGCGACCCGTAGCGAGTCCGTTGCATACTGAAGTACCCTGTAGCTGCACTCCGTTGCTGCTAATGGTTACCTCCTTCACCTGAGAATTTGCGATATATATTTTTTACGAAATTTGCACTCTAGGTATAAAGATTATAAAAAAATCATTTTATAGATATTAAGCCTTATATTTTGACAAACAAAAAAAATATTTTGTAAATCAAATTCTTTAACAATTAATATATTATTGTATTGAAATTTCAGATTTCTGTATTATAGCTTCTTTACAATCAGCATTAAATCACGCTCTCAGCCATCTACAATAAAATTTCAGGTGGAAAAAGTTGTCCACCCACCTGTATGGGCTTGGGCAGGCCGCGGTTGACCTCCTTGTACTTGTGCCGCTGCAGCGCGGGCCTAAGCTTCCGGCGTCTAGCGGCCTTGCGCAGCAGAGCGGGCGCGGGCCCCTCGAGCAGTCGGCCGAGCTCCTCGTGGGTGAGGTAGAAGACAAGCTCGGGATCGGGCAGGCGGCCCTCGGCGGCGAGCAGCCCGGCCAGCCGGCGGTAGCCCAGTCTGAGCCAATGGACCACCTCGATGACGAGGGCCTTGGTTGCCTCGCGCTGCGTCACGGCGCGCCGCGAGGCCGGCAACAGCCAGCGCAGACCCAGCCGCGTCTGCCACTTGCGCGGCGTTCGCAACCGCGACACCGTCTCGCTCACCGACAGCTCCTTGTCGGCCTCCGACTCCTCCTCGTCCACCGGCGCGTCCACCATCGACTGAAGAAAAAGTAGTGATTAAAGATTTGGTTCTTTTATCATTTTTATCGTTTTCTTTGCGAATGTTGATTTGATTGTTAAAAGGAATTTAAGCAATGCTTGCATTCCTTCTGTACAGTTATCGTGGAATGTACGAATTTTCGATTAAATATTAGATTTTTTAGAAAAAACAATTAATGCAGACACACTTTTTATGTAAAATTTACATCTTGGATCGATTACTAATAGTAAATCAAAATTCATTTAATTAAATGAAAAAATGTAATGTAACGTGGTATATACGATATAAACCTCTTAAGACGCGAAATTTTGTTTTGAAATTGTTAAATTAAAATGTTGGATTGGTGTTTTCTCATCATGTACATCAATTGCCATTTTATCAAAATTAGTAATTTATTAAAGAACACAAAATATTTGATTTTATAGATTAAAATTTTTATTTATTCTTAGCTTTCTTATAAGCATTTGCACCTTTTATTTAAGAATTTTCATTTTAACTTATGCGCGTGCTAGTTGCATTTTTATAAAATTTGCGATCCAATTAATTTAATCGTTTCTTTTCCTTGTGGAGTATTCTTTTACATTTATAAGAATATACAGTTTACTATGACTTCATTGCATTTTTACTTATTAAACAAACAATTATACCTTTATGTAAACAAATTTAAGTTAATCTCGATATTTTCTTTAATAATTGATATATTTAAATTCATTAAAAAACAACTAAAAGTTAAATATAAGTTTCCATACATAAAACTCACTTGTACAGTAGCGAGGAACTTTTCAGGTCTCATACCCCACGTCTCCGTGGTAAGTTCGAACTCCTCGATGCCCCTGTGTCCGTGCACCTCGACGAACTTCTCCACCAAGTCGAACGCCTTGGGGCAGTTCTCCTTCAACCAGTCCACCGCCCGCCCGGGCTCCACCAGCTTGAACCTCTCCGCCAGTCCCTCCCGCCGTATCGTCCTGGTGATCTCCTTGAGCGCGACGGGCACCTGTGCGCTGATGACGTCGCTGCAGGAGCCCAGCAGCAGCGCTATATCCGAGTAGTGCTCGGCGGTGAGGTCCTCGCTGCCCTCCGTCAGCACGGCCATCGTCACCACCTGGTAGAAGATGCTGGTGCTGGAGGTGTGGCTGTGGGACTCGCACATCCGCGGGAACTCGCTCGCCAGCTCGCCCACGGCGACGTACAGCTCCGGGGCGGTGAGCGCGCGCCACGGCGTCACCCGGAGGCGGTGACGCCAGGCGTCGGCCATGGCCTGCGCCGCGGCGACCGCCGCCTTGTTGTGCCAGAGGTCCAGCAGCATCTCCGTGCGCACCCGGGCGAACTCCAGGGCGGTCACGGGGCCCAGCCGGTCCAGCGCTATCCTGTGCAGCTCCGGCGTGATGATCGTGTGGCCGCACACCGCGATCTCCATCACCTTGTGGCCCAGCGAGATTTTGTCTTCGACGTGGCGCAGCATCAGCTGAAAGGGTGGCGATTTTATTTATCTTTTATTTTTATTTTCGCGCTTATTAAACGGTGGAGTGACGTCTTTCAAATTCTTTAATGTAGACTCCTGAATAATAGGATCGCAAAAATTATCTTTTTTAAATTTAATTTTATGCGTCTTTAAAAAATAACGGACGCCTATTTTCCCAATCCAATGTTTATTAATGAAAGTATAATCGCACGTTGAAATTGCGCGTAACGTCATCTTATGGGCATAGTACTTTTCATGGGATCTTTATCACTGACGTCGCGTTAGTAATAAATTTTAATTCTTTTAATGACATTTTCATAAAAAAACAAATGAATTTAAATTTGTGTCGATTACTTTTAATAATGTATCAGACAAACGTCATGGAATTTTTCACTTTAATTTCTTTCCCATTGTTGTAGAAATTATAATATATAATTTTTTTCTTTGTTTCTTGCTTATCGCTCCGAATTCTACAGAGCTTTAACATATTTTAAATTTGTGTGACGAAAAAAGAGTTAGCCCACAATCTAAAAGAGACTCTTTTATTTGGATAATTAATTCTTATTAATATATTTATCAAATTAATTTATCATAGATAAACGAACTCTTTAATATTAAATTCATTTTTTATTAATTTTATCTGTCTTTATCTGACAATCACAGCAAAGGTCAAAGCAAACGAGCAGATAAATTAATGTCAATGTACTTGATGAAATTTGATGATTGAGTATATTTATAATAAAAAATTATATAGGTACAGTAATTAAGGTATTATTTAGATGACTTACGTTCATATAGTTGATCGTGGAGCGCATATTGACGACAAAGATTTCGTGTGTGTAGGTTTCGGCCAAATTTTCTCTAAGAATGCGCGAATGAGTGCCTACGTTTAGCGCTTTTATAACGGTGCTCACAGTCAACGGTGTCAACGCCATTGGTAATACCTCGCCCACATTTGCAAACGTCAAGATGTCGGTTTCATTCGGTACACCGGAGCCTTAAAACATCATTTCTCATGTCATCGTGCGAATAATCCAGTGTAAAATGGTATCATATCAAATTTAAATAAAATGCATCAAACAAATCACAATGAATCAAAATTTATCAAGAGCATGCATAAAGTGATATAAGATTAATCTGAAATACGTTCTTGACTATCTTTAATGGATCTTAATAACTTTTAGATGCACTTCAAAATTTTCCACCGAGAAAATGAAGTATAAACAAAATATCGAATTTGTTTAAAATTTAATTTCTCTCATTTATATTTAGATCTCCATTGACGTTTTAACACTTAAGGAATGCCAAGATTACCGAGTTCATGAATGAGCTCAAAGTCGGTCCAGGCGTCGAGCGCGGTGACAGGTCGACACTGCAGAAGGTACACCTGTCCTCCGATGACGGCCCACTCCAGATCGCGCGGTGCTCCGGCCAGCTGGTCCAGTTCCACTCCGATTTCGGCCAGCCGTAAAGCCAGTTCCGGACTGACCGACAGCTTCGCCGACTCCTCGGACGACAGTTCGACCTCGTGGGTGCCGCCTGAATTCAAGTCCACTGATACTTTACGCGCTTTCTTGCCGGTGTGCGACGATTTTACGCTCAGTGCGCCATCCGCGGCTCGCTGCACTGTTATTGTGTCCGGGTCGACCAGCGCTGAGACCACTGCCTGAATTGTGTTTAAACAAATAGTTATAGTTATAATTTTCATCTCGAGTTAATAACTTTTTCATTTACTTATTATCAGTCGACTTACTTCGCCCAAACCGTAGTTTGATGTGATCAAAATTTCTTTGGGATTTCCAGTGGTCGGGTGTCTGGTGAACATCACCCCAGCCGCTTCGGCGTTCACCATCTCTTGAATGCAGACGCCCATCGCGGCTTTTATCGGTAAGCCATGTTGTCTCCTTTAAATTTTTGCAAATGTGATATGATTTTGTCGACTTCAACCGTCTGTATGTTATACCTGTATTCCACGCTTTGATGTGTGTACAGACTGGCCCAACATCGAGCCACGGATTTGATCATTTGGTCGCCGTCGTCGATACCGAGGTATGTCGAATTTTGTCCTGCCGCCGACGTGTCCTCGCTGTCCTCGCCGACTGCACTCGACCTCACGGCGAATCTTATTTTTGGATTTGCCTGCTTCAGTTTTGCGGTTCTTCTCAAAATTTCATCCCTCAAATTTTCCGGGAGCGGAGTGTCTTCCATTAGTGATCCTATGCTACATTAAATGCGTTTATTAAGAGATTGTTTAATCTTTCACTTAAATTAACTGTTCAAGTTTTTAAAAATTTTTTATTAACAAAGTTTAATAAATCATTTAAATATAGATATCTTCAACTGGATTTAACAAAAACACTCCAAAAATAAAGAACTGCATTCTTATTGAACTCCATAGTTGATGTTACCAACCGAATCGTAGCATTCGATAAAAAATTAATTTTTTAAAACCGGTTCTACAAGGATTTCTTTGTCTATATAAGCGTAAAATGTGCCATAGAAGTTGCAGCAGGTGAATATTTATTTGAATTTCCAGTCAAACAGTTCGAAAAGTATTGTCATGCGAATGTAACCATTTTTTAAATAAGTATTATTTTCTTCAATAAAGTACAAACTATTTTAGAGCTTGAATAAAAAAAACTCACTTCTGACAGCATTCTTTCACGTCGCCTGACTTTTTACGACTGCACACTTTCACGAGTTCTTCGATGGCATATTCCAAATCGGGACGAGAATCGAGATAGAATTCCAGCGCAAGGGCAGTGAGGCAAAAACCTTTCGGTACTGTGAACTGCAAATACGATGCACTTACTTGTCGTTAAAAAAAGGAAACGGAGTTATCGAAGCTTCATGGCGTGAGAATGATTCGCAAATTGTTTATTAACACGTATCTGCGATAGCGACCTAAAATTGCAATGCGGATGAAATGATGACGAGGATGATTTTATGGCGTTCTGAAAATTTTGGTATAAATTATCAGTGCTGATCGCGGACAGTTCAGCGAGAGACGCTCCTTTGCCACCGACGAGGCTATCGTTTTGACATCTCTTGTCGTCGAACAAAAGTGTGTACGTTTCTGGACTTGCGGTGTGGATCTTCTTTTCAGTCTGACGTTTTGAGAGTGATAAACTTATCGAACATGAGTCAGAATACGGTTTCCAGACTTGTATTATACCAAAACCTGAAAATGCGGTCATTCAATCAGTGAATATTAGTTGATTGATTTGTTGCTATTTGTAGTAAAGTTTCTTAATTTTTACATTTATAGAATTTTGAAGGCTTTACCTGGTCTATCGTCCAAATTCAATTTGAAGGTACAGTACTCGTACTGAGAATCCCACGGGTATCCACCATAAAGGATTCTCCTACTTTTTCTGTTCAGTGTAATGTTTGCTTCGCATTTTCTATTTCCAGCTGAAAGTGATAAATATTCGAAACAAATATTAGTGCATTCTAAATGGCAGTTTGTTCATTTTAAACAAAGATATACTTTGCACAAAGTACCTGCAAATTGGAGCGAAAATTGTAAACCTTTCTCGTACTGATCGAGGAAATTTTGAACATCAAAATTCAACGATTTTATAGGATGTACTGCGTCTCTGGGATTTTTCATAAAGCCCAATTCCATTCTAACAATTATGAAAGAAACGATGCAAATTAAGTAAATAGTCACTGTATATGTGTAATAAAAATCTATTCATCAAGAATTAAGGATATAAAAGTATCAACTTTTTAGCGTATTAACGATCCGTTATGCTATGCTACCACTTTAATGCATTTTCGCGAATCATATCGATAATCTTAATGTCAAACTGAAGTAGGGTATAGAAATAAGGCATCCTACGGAAATTTCAGCCGATCAATGACATTTTCTTCAAATAAAGTCTGTCGCATGTACACAATTACGCAATTTACTCCGATGAAAAAAAACTTCCGCACTGAGTACGTGCCTAAACTGAAGGATAATAATGAAAAAATACAATAATTCTTACTGCTGCAAGCTATTTTTGACGTCGCACACATTCACGAGAAAGGTGATTCCAAGGTCTGCGAGACCGGTGATGCAAATGTTCTTCTCGAATCGAGCAGCATCGCATTCGCCCCAAAAACGCTGGTGCACACCACGGAGGAAGAGTTCTACGCACGTCGAATCCTCGAAAGTCAGCTGTCCCAACAGCGATCCACACTGGTCCACTTCACCGGTGTCTGGATTATTTCTGCGCTCAAACGATCGAAGATCAAGTGTGTTAGTCCAGATTCGTTTACAAGTTTAGTATATAATTAAAATTTTTTTGAAAGTACAAAGAGAAGAATGATTTAAGAATCATTACTATAAGTATGAATTACTGGATAACATTAGGGCAGACTTGCACTATGAGAAAAAGAAAAATGTTACGTTGTATAACAAAAATTATTATAACTTTTTTAAAAGTTTTAATGAAAGTTCCTATACTGCTGTTAAATATGATGTAACAATTTTTCCCACAGTGCGAGTCTGTCCTCTTACTACTGGAGAACCTAGTAATTTTTGTTAATTCATTTTTCACTTACATCAGCTTATTTAATTTCAGCTTTCCTCCGGGGTTTCGAGACAGCGTCTCATTTTGAAGATTGGCACTCCAAAATTCATTTCGCGAGTACTGCTTGGTGTTAGCGATGAAGCTGAAAAAATAAAGAAATAGCTTTTTAAGTAATTGTAACTACGTCGGTGATTAAGGAGGAACTCAAGAAAGCGATTCAACTACGTACATGCAATTTAGACGCACGTGCTCGACTTGGTTGTCGTCTTCCGTGACCTCCGTGCGCTTGCCCCTCCTCAGGAGCCCGTTGAAAACTATGCGCGTCCGCCGAGTCGACTCCAAGACGCTAATTTTCAAACCCGCCGCTGACCACTCCGTGCCTCCGGTTTCGTTCACCACTGTGTTCGGGTGATCTGAAAAGTACGAGTTTGATAAATAAATTTAACGATTGTTAGTTCATTTCTAATTGATTTTAATTTTGACGACGCTTTTACCTGGTAACTCGTAGGTTCGACCATCTTCCAGGCCGAGGAAAAAGGTCAGCTCGGTAGGCTTGTCTTTTCGGCGGTTTATTTTTGTGAAAATATAATTGTTTTTCAGATCCGCGCCGTAGTAGCTTAAAACATTCGAATCCTGTCGACGTAAATGTCAATTATTTGTTAAATCTAATTGCAGGTTCTGTATATCTAGGCTATTGTCTAGGTTTTCTTAGCATAGAATTAAAAAGTAATAATTTCTAAGCAAACAAATATCTTAACATCAAATTGATATAGGGTTCTTCGTATCATGTAATCTTAAATCATTTTTACATAACTGTCTTTGCAAATCATGTTTTTGCAAATCGATTTATAATTTCGTAATCGCAGTTTTTGCAAATAATGCAATTGCTAAAAACTCATAACTTTTAATTAAAAAATTATTCATTTCTGTCTGTATTTCTGAATAGTTTTGATCGACAGTAAGTTTTCCGGTAGCAGATTTTTTTGACTTGCAGTTTTTTAACTCGTCATTAAATATAGTTAACAAACAGTCCGATCGAGTTCCTATCTACTCATTTATAGATTAAAATGCACTTAGGCCTATATTGATGCATCTACAGATTAAATTGTAATAATTTTAATCAAATTATGTCACGATAGTTACATGAATGAACCTCATGCTATTGTTTCGCTCTGTTTATAATTTTTGCTAAATTACTTACGTATTTTACGTTGTGCGCCTGATCCAGCAATTCACTCATTGTACCGGATGGTACTTTCTTCCTATTAGAAGACCACCAGGCCGCCAATTGTCCCAGCCAACCTTTAAAAGCACGTATTACATCAAATCGCGTAATTGTAGTGCAAAGAGTAATTTTCTTTTGTGCCACTTGCAACAAAGACAACCAAAGGATCGTGCGTTTTGTTATTGTTCAATTAACATATTTGTAATCGCGTTTTTTGTGTCCCGACTTCATTTGCTGCACTCCCTAGGGTATACAAAATTATCGCACAACAATGCGACTCTCCCAAAAGGCGAATGAATCTGTACTACAGATTATGATATCTGTTTTGTCTTCAGTGGAGACACCGAATTACACAAATAATTTACAACTTCCCAACTCCCGTGCTCTTACCAGCGTTATATATTCATTTTTCTCATAATGTTTTCGCTTCCTGAACGGCAAATAAAACAGTTTTAAACAAAGGTTACAAGATAAAAAGTTCGAAGAGATACATACGCTTTACGGACTCCATAGATATACTAAAATCTTTATTCTTATTTAAATTGATTCTACTGATAATTTATTAAGCGAAAATTAATCTTATTTACAATAACCGATATCATTCACAAAGCCGGTATTCAAACGTCGATTAGATATGCTACTCCATCGAATAGCGTACTCGATTTGTCTGTTTAAACAAAAACACGCACTCAATTTGCCTTCGAGCCTGACAGAAAATTAAGCTCGTGCCCGTTTAACGTTCCCGTTTCCCGCGACTTCGTATTACAGTAAAAAATTCAATAAAATATATGCCATTGGAAATGTTTCATTCAAAACAACACTCACAGTTATTTTCTTTTACAAAACTGGCAACCAATTTTGTATTTAAAGTGTAGCAACGTCAGTAATTAATACCTTGATCATCACGCAGGATCTTGAAAAGGCCGAAGGTGAGCAACAGAAGCAGGAGGACTTGCAAGAGACCGCAGACGCACTCCATAATATACGCGAATTACCGGGTCGCGGAGCAGGCGCTCGCGCGAAATTCAATTCACTCGATGCACGCGCCGCGGCACGAATAGCCGCGCGCACATCGTGGACGCGCTGGACTCGCGATCGCCGCTGAAAAGTCGCCCCACTCTACGCGTGTTATCGCGATCCCCAGGCGCCGATTGTCATTATTATTGCGATTATGCTTATAACTATATCAGCGACTGCCGACCGCGGCCCGCAATAATTATAGAGAAGCGATCAGCGAAGAGTCAATCGAGCTGCAGGCGATGCGTGTATAAATAACAAAAACTGAAAAGGAGGCGCAGAGTAACGCAGAATGATACGGCCTTGACTATATAAATAGAAGAGTCTGGATAGATGCAGTGTTCAGGACTGCGCGTCAGAGAATATGATTCGGGATTTAACGATTTCGCGTGATAAAAAAATCTTTCTTCTTGTCGCGAGAAGAATTACTCGAGGGATTACGGCGGCTCCGGAATTGACGGATAATTGCGGATTAGAGTAAAGTAATTAAGGAATTGAGAAGACAATGTAAGGAATTGAGAAGACAATGTAAGGAATTGAGAAGACAATGTAAGGAATTGAGAAGACAATGGTTTATAATAGTGCTCGATTTACTTACCTTGCGATTTCAACGAGAAATCGAACAGGTGGTGATACGTCTGCTCGTGTGTTTATTAGATCTGAAGTGTGCCGGTACAACTGAACTGTTGATGCATTAAAAAAGCTTATCGATCAAATATTTCGCTGATGATAACGGTACAGCTTTGATAACGCGTACTTAATTCAACGCGTATCGCTAATATACTGAAGGATCTGTGATTATAACAAGAGATGTAATAGAGTATATTAAAGCACTCAATATTTTATATGAATTATAAAATAAATTGTAATAACTTATAAGCAAATACGTATAATAGATTTTTTATGACTTATAATTTTTACACACGTATATATAAAAATTTAAAGTGTTTTGAAAACAAATAGATTTTTTGTTAATTCAAAAATAATTATTAAGTTTTTTCATTATTCTTTTTAATTCTATAACGAATACATGAGAAAACCTTTTTATATTCAACGTTTGTTAAAAATTAATGCCTAAATATTAAAATTAATTCTTATATTTTTCAAATTCCAAAGAATTTGAATAGATAGTATTTATATAAAGCAATTTTGTCATATTATTTTTAAATTTTTTGCGTATATATAGTATATTATTATTGCGTTGCAGTTTAAAATTAACAATATTCTAATAATCTAATTATTGATGCACTTATAATCTAAATTTATTTGCATTATATCAGATACGTGTGATATAATATAAATTAATTTAGAATATTAAAGTGTATTAATGTGCGTGTATGTGTGGACATTTAATTTTTATATAGATATAATAATATTTCGGATCGAACGCAAAATGTAGATCACGTGATGGCTCTTAACCTTTAAAAAGTCACGGTAAACATATCAAATTCACCATGAACATCTAAATTTTTATAAGTTTATTTAATACAATTATTATCAATCATGGCTTTTCGAAGTATTATAAAAAGATTTTTAAGTAAATTAAGTCCTGTTCACCCTGCTTTAATAGTAAGACCTTGTTATTTTATAGTGTACACTAATTTGATAAATTTTTCTACTTTAAGCTTTACTTTATTTAGTTTCTTTTCAATTATGAATTAGATCTATTGAAATAATTACAAAATCATAATTAGTGAAGTGTCAATTTTATGTTTATCAAATTGGAGTTAATTATTTTTCTTTTCTTTTCAAGTACAGTGTGCAACAACTGGACCATTATTTGCAGATCCAAATCTGTCTAAAAATCTTAATAATGAACAAAAACTACAATTTGAAGCTCCCAATGCCTCTAATTTATCTTTCGATTACATGATCAAGCAATCGACTGTGAATGCTGTAAATAGTGCTTCACAAGCTCTAACAATAACATATTCTGCAATTGAAACTATAAGCAAGGAGTATAGGTAATTGATTTTATTATTAAAAGAACATAAAATATTATTTTATTAATTATTTTTTATTACGTTGCAATAGGAAATTACTAATGAAACTTATAGCATTGACAAATGAAGCAATAATGCAAGAAGTTACTGATTCACATTGGGACGAGATTGTTAAAACAAGAACACAAATGCAAGTAAAAAAACAAGTACTCACGGTAAATACTGTAAAAACTTTATCTAATATATAAAATTATTAATACTACTATAGTATTATTTAACTTTATTTAGCAATTTATTGGATATATGGATTATGTACATAAAATGGCTGAAGCTGCTTCAGAAATTAGTTTTTTAGCTGGAATGGATAATTTATCTACTTCATTAACGCAACGTATTGATGATGCCTTAGGTAAAATTCAATCAGAAAAAAACCATAATGTTATACTAGAAGAAGAATATGTTAGGTTACAAGAAGAAGCTATTAAAAATTGTAAGTAAAAAGTTAAGCATTTATTTCTTGAAACTATTCTTAATTAACATTTATTGTTGAATTTTCAGCCAATAAAAAGGAGCTTAATAAAAAAAGAGAAAACACTGATCTTGACAATGCACAAATAATTGATTTGGATGATTTGGATTACTTAGATGAAGATTAAAATAAAAAATTTGAATTAGACTGATTTTATGATCTTTCAACTCGAATGTTTTTTATTTACACTATTTTGTACATAACTTATGTAAACATATAGTTTGCAAATTGTCAATAGACAAACAATAATTTTAAATTAATAGTTGCATCTATTTGCATGCATCCAAGTGTATCGTTACAATGTGTCGACCAGGTACCATGACCAATCCTAATGCCCTTGCTTCTGAATTTTCTGATAGGTACTCGGAGCACAATCCAAGTATAACATTTGCATCACGATCTGTACACAAAAATGCCCCAGTTAAAATTCGACCATCTGTCATCTTTATCCTTAAGTGTCGATTGAGCCAGCTTTTTAGTTTCGTTTTTCTTAAACATTTTTCAGGTGTTTCTTCTACATTCGTGACCTATAAATAAATGAAACAATTACAAAAATTATTTAACAGATAAAGAAAACACAAGGATAAAGAAACTAACTTCTCCATTTTCATTAATTATCTCCTCATTTGTCATTGTTTCCAAATTATGCTCCTTTTCCTTCGTGTCCATGGAAATCAAAAATACTTCACGCCAGCGCTAAATAAATTAATGTATCAAGCTTCAAATCCTCCGTTCCTTTTCGTCGAATCCGATTCTTTCATCTTCACGAATTCATCATATTAATTTTTTTAATTCAAGTGATAAAAAAATCATTTATAATATTTTGGAGCAAGATCGTCAATTGAAATAACCAAACTAAAAAGGAAAAACAATGATAACCTAAACCGTAGAGAAAAATTGATTCGATCGTCACGCCACCTTCGTGGGTATAAATAGAATCAGGTTTTTTACGTGAACACTGAACTTACACTTATTACTCCATACGCTGATAAAATTGTAAAAATTAAAATAACTGTTTCTGTGAATTTATCTTTAGATGATCATTTATAATAATAACCAGTTAATTTCATCTGAAAGATAAAAATTACAATTTGCAAGACTAATTAGAATTTTAAAATCTTTTGCATCAGTACTTACGTAATTTACTAAGATTTACATTGTTGAAGTAAAATACTACAGTCTACATTGTTGCAGGCGGGCGTACTATTGTTGTATCTGTGTATAATGAGTAATTTTTGACAGGTTTCGGTTTTTGTCTTTTGTGGCTACAGAAAATGTCAATAAAAGAACAAAAACATTGATTTTAATTCAAATTTTGTATTTTCTCCAAAAGTTGTATATCACTTTCGTCAAAAATGCACGACGCTTACGAAGCTACGTTGATGCTCAAATTGGGTGTACAAATTGAGTCCATGACTGCTTATGGTTAGCCTAAAATTATTATTTTTTTTAAAGTTCACTGGTAATTTATACATTTACATTTTTGTTTTAGATGACTACTTGCTTATTGGTACAAGAGAAGGTCATTTATTGATGTACAATGTTGCATCTAGCTCTAACGATCCCAAAGGTAATGAGAACAAAAATCCATCACTGTACAGGTACAGCAAAAATTTTAGTAAAAAACGCATTGTACAAATTTCTGTAGTTCCTGAGTACAACTTACTACTTCTTTTAACAGGTAATTTAATTAAAAGAACGGTGTGTCTATTCGCACCAAATCCACGTATTTTACAATGACATTTAAATTGTATACATATAAATTTTATTATAAAAAGAAAATGTTTTATTTTACAGATAATATTGTATGTATACATGATTTAAATTCTACTAATTTGAACCAAATTAGTCAGTTACAAAAAACTAGAGGAGCTACTTTATTTGCACTGGATGTGCAACGCCATGAAAGTATGACCGGAGGAAAGAATACAGTAGTGAGGCTATGCGTGGCTGTGAAGAGAAAATTGCAACTGTATTATTGGAAAGAAAAGAAAAAGAGTTTCGAAGAATTTTTCAGTGAAGAAGCAGCCATATTGAAAGAACCAGCTGCAGCTGGTACATCAGATTTACATCGTGAATTGTCAGTTCCTGATATACCTCGAGAATTGGCATGGTGTGGCGAAACATTGGTCTTGGGTTTTCGTGGCTTTTCTTATACACTTATGGATCTTCAAGGAAAATCTAAGGAGTTATTTCCCACCGGAAAATCACCAGAGCCCAGTATTACAAAATTATCTGAGAATTCTTTTGTATTAGGAAAAGACTCTCAATCTGTGATTATGGATACA
Organism: Eurytoma adleriae; assembly: GCA_900480045.1. Taxonomy (NCBI): domain Eukaryota; kingdom Metazoa; phylum Arthropoda; class Insecta; order Hymenoptera; family Eurytomidae; genus Eurytoma; species Eurytoma adleriae. The sequence continues at coordinate 183,005 of UXGC01000190.1, read as the reverse complement.
AAAGGCGAACTGATACAGCATAATCCTATTAAGTGGTCAGATTTGCCTGGTGCATTGGGTAAAATTATTAAGATTTTTTTTATTATTTTCTTTAGTTTTAAATTAAATTTATAAATTTAAAAAAATAAATCTTTACAGCTTGGGATGATCCTTATTTGTTAGGAATTGTACATGATACTTTAGAAGTTTATACTTTAGAAAGTTGTATGCATATTCAGACTATACCAGATTTAAATAAAGCAAGACTGATATGCAGATGTAAACAAGGCAAAGTTTATGTGGCATCAATGAGTCAAGTCTGGTGTATAAGTGCAACAGATTTTGCACAACAGATCAGAATTTTATTAGAACAAAGTCAATTCCAATTGGCTCTAAAACTTACTGTAAGGAACAGTTATTTAATTAATAATAATTTTTTTACTTCTGATTAATAGTTTAATATTTTTTTTTAGAATTTATCGGATATGTCTGAGGAAGAAAAAGCAAAGAAAACTTATAAAATACAAAATCTTTACGCTCACCATTTATTTAGAAATAAAAAATTCCGAGAGGCCATGGAACAATTTTTAAAATTAGGAACTGATCCTTATGAAGTAATTAGACTTTTTCCAGACTTGGTAACTCAACCTTCTAATGCAAATGACTTGAATGAGCCAGAGCCTAATTTACCAAAGCTTCAAGATAGAGAACTAGAAAGTGGTTTGCTGGCTTTGATAAATTTTTTGACTGAAGTAAGATATAAAATAATTAATGATAGTCAGGCTAAAGAAAAAGAGGCAAATGGAAAAGGTAAAGGAAAAACTGGTGCTCAAGGTGACAAATTAAAAAATATGACGGCTGTTGCAACAGAACAATTACTGAAAATTATAGATACAACTTTGTTGAAATGCTATTTGCAGGTAATTTAACTTTTGACAAATTCAGTATTTAAAAATCTGTTCATGTATAAAAATGTTTTCAGACTAACGACGCTCTGGTAGCACCTTTACTTAGGTTGAATCACTGCCACTTAGCAGAAGCTGAAAAAACATTACTTCAGCATCAGAAATACTCTGAGCTTATTATACTGTATCAAACAAAAGGACAACATAGAAAAGCTTTGGAGCTTTTGGAAAAACAGGCTAAAGAGAGTGATTCAAGCCTCAAGGGGACAGAGAGAACAATTCAGTATCTTCAGCACCTTGGTAAAGATCACATGGATCTCATTTTAAAATTTGCTGGTTGGGTGTTGGATCAAGATCCTGGAGAGGGTCTCAGAATTTTTATGGAGGATGTTCAAGTAAGTAAAAAATTACTTTTATTATGAAATTCGTGACTAACTCATCAACTATTGCAGGAAGTGGAACATCTACCAAGACCTAAAATTCTGGATTACCTTCTTCGTTGCCATAAAGATTTGGTTATTACCTATCTTGAGCACGTAGTCCACGTTTGGGAGGACACAAATCCTTTGTTTCATAATGTTTTGGTGCACCAATACAAAGAGAAATGCGTGGTGGCTGCGACGTCAAGTGCCACTCCCGCGGAGAAAGAAAACATTCAGCACATTCGCCAGAAATTGCAGCAGTTCCTAGAAAAGTCTCAGCATTACACACCGGAAACAGTTTTGCGAGATTTCCCGTTCGATTGCTTATACGAAGAAAGAGCCATAATACTAGGTCGCCTCGGGCGTCACCAGCAAGCGGTGTGGATATACATAAACCTATTGAATGACGTACCGAAAGCAATACAATACTGCAACAACGTGTATGCAAGACACCAAAGTAAGTTTGCAGAATGTAAAATGCATTTTTTTAATCAATTTGACTAGAATTTCAGAAATAATTTTAATAAATAAAATCAATTTCTTAGTGGACATAAATGATAGTCAAAGGAGTAACAAAATAATATTTTTTATTTCAACTTGAAGGTAGTGAAAATTAAAACCATCATTAATGAATAATTTTGAATGTGACTTTATTGACTAAAATCAATGTCAAATAGGAAGCTGATACTTAATTTTTCAGACACATTACACTGTCCTAATCAATATAGAACAGATTGATTATCCGAAACTCGCGCACAGTATCATTTTCTTCTTTACGTACATTTTTCAGTTCACAAATAAAGCAATTCACATCCATAGAAATTTTTTTTAACAAAATCATTTTCAAACTGTAGATCAGAGTCCGACCGACAAGAGCAAGCAGCAGCAGCAGGAGGGCACGGAGGAGGTGTACGTGACGTTGATCCGTCAACTATTGCGCCCGGAGGACCGGGAGCCGGGAGACATGATGCTGGTTCAAGACGGCGGCGCAGCGAGTAAAAGAACCGCCCAGCCGGATCTGGAGACGGCGCTCGAACTGCTGGAGGAACACGCAGCAAAGATCGAGCCTCTGCGCGCCCTTGAGGTTCTTCCGGACACGGTGCCCATCGGGCGCATACGACACTTTCTCGAAGCCAGCCTGCAAAACAACATCAACGAGAAGCGCCGCATGCAGGTGCTTAAAGGCCTGCTCTACGCCGAGCACCTGCAGGTCCAGGAGCAGCGCATGCACTACGAGTCTCAGAGTGTACTCATGACTGAATTCAATATTTGTCCCGTTTGTAAAAAGAGATTTGGTAATCAGAGGTGAGTTTACTTCTTTAATTATATTATTTTAAAGAGTTGACTAACTTTTGATTTTTTTAGCGCATTGTAAATGTGTTGACAATCGTCATAATATAAATTTTTTTTTCAATTAGGTATCAGAGAGATTAAATAAGGATTGTAAAAAAAATTGGTATTTTTTAAATTATTGATAAATTATCGTTAATAAAACTATTTAATCAATTTTACTTTCAATACTTTAAAAATTAGTTTTTCAAAAAATAAGATATAGAAAATCTATTTTCTCTTTTAAATAACAGATTTTTATATTTAAAAAGTAGCAAAAGTAAAACGAAAAAAAGTATAAAAGTAAAAAAGTGGTTTTTAAAGTAGTTTTAAAGTAGTTTTTAAAGTAGTTTTTAAAGTAGCTTTTTTAGCTTTCTGGTATTTGAAAAGTTGACTCATAAATCTCTGTTAAACAATGATAACGATTAAAAAATAAAAATTTTCATTCTGATTTACAGTGCATTCGCAAGATACCCGAACGGCGACATCGTACACTTCTCCTGTCAAATCCGCAAGATGTAAGCTCCCGAAACACCTGCAAATAAAACGTTACTTCGTTACATAACTCTGCTTTAAACGAAGTCGCTCCAATTTTCTATGTCGCGGAGAGAAGCGCATCTTCAGTCGCCTCGAAGTAAAATCTTCGTGCACCGCGAGGAAGAAAGCGACGGGGAGAAAAAAAGGAGGAAGAAAAAAGCGAGGCGAGGCGCGCGCTCGCCGACTGGCGCTGCATCTGTGGGCCGGGGCGTGACCGGCTCTCGGCTCGCCAGCGCACTATAAACAGGCGGCCGGTGATGTCATAGCCCCGTATCTCGTGCTGTTACGCCCGATGCCGCCGCGGCCGCAGGCCCGTAGTGCGCGCGCACCGGCACCTGTGTCTCCTGCCTTTGTACCATCTCGCCGGGATCTGTATTTGCCATGCCTTTTTGAGCGATTTTAAACGAGCACCTCGGCGAAAGCTCGATATTTCTGCGGGAAAGAGATTATCAGGCAATTTTTTACGTTGTATTATTTACTGTACATGTTGATTTCATTCCCTAATCATTTCTTTTATTTTTAGTTGATCATTTATTTAATGATTTGTTACCTATTGTACAGTGAGTTATGTTTTTAAGAATCACCTTTTTGAAGAGACTTTGTTAAGATTTTTAAAAAAAATTTATTTTCGAGAATGGATAAGTATATATGGAAAGTTAAAGTGGAAATGTGCAATAGCTTCATTTTTTTAAAATTAAAAATATTTATGATATCATTTATACAATTTATATATAGTTTTTTAATTAGCATATATATTACAATCTACGACGATGAAATACTATTGATCAATGAATCATTTGTGTACAGGCCAAAAGATGTAAATAGAGTATTCTTGTATATTAAAAATAAAGTCCTACTTAATTGAATATCAATTTTTTATTTATAAAAACGAAACAAGAAGTTACTGTTATAGCAAATAACCGTTCTACTTTTTTCTAGAAACAAAAAGCTCCAAGTCTCGTCGAAGAAAAAATTTGTGTCTTAAGGTATTAGCAATCATTGATACTGACTCCAACGCCAAAACCAACCACCTAATTTTACCTGTAATAAAACTTTCGTCAAGTGAAACAACAAAAAAAGGATTAGGGCGTTTGGGCACCGAGCTGTCGTCGGCACGCTCATGCGCGCGTCGTCTCCTCGCGGCCGTTGGTTTCTCCACCGTAGCCGACGTCCGCTCAAAATTAACCCGTCCACCCACCCCGCATAATCCGCGGCTCCAAAAAGTGCAGCTCGCGCGAAAAGGCCGAAAAAGCCGCTGCAGAAAGGTCAAAGTTCGCTGCGTGCGCGAGCCTGGCGTTCGTCCCGCGAGTCCGTCGCGGGCGCAGGCGCGGCGCTCGCCGGTCGGCGCTACTTCGCGGCGGCGTAGCCCGCGCGGGCGTCGGGCGGCCGCGGCTCGGAGCAGCGGCAGGCGGCAGGGCCCAGTCGCGCGCCGGTCGCCAGTGTGGCAGCTACGCGTGTGTGTGCACCGACGAGAGAGAGAGAGAAAGAGAGAGATAGCGAGCGCCGCCCCGAGGTCGGACGAAGCAGCGACGAGCCGCAGAGCACGCAGGCCGACGGCTGCACGCAGAGTGGTGTGAGTGGTGCGGGCGCGCACGCGTAATAAAGCACGCGCGTATGTAGCTGGGGCGCGCGCGCGCTGAGAGGAGAGCCCGACGGACGAGACAGCCGAGGCCAAGGAGGGACGAGGACAGGAGAGAAGCGTGCCGCAGGAGTTGATCTGGTGTGCATCAGCGGCCCGGGGCCGAGAGTGCACGGCACGCCGAGGAGAGGCGTCGGCCCGGCGTGAGCTGCGTTTTATGCTGGTTGCGGGGCGAAGCGGCGCCGCGGGCTCTTCCCATCTCAGGGTAAGCCTATCTTTAAGCCCGTATATACACCTAATCCTTAGCCGCTGTATGTGCGTAAGCGGAGCCGCGGCGGCGACGGCGTGTGTAAAAATGGCGCTCGCCGCTCCGATAGCCAGTCGCGCCTCTTCCTTCTCCCCTGACTCGCGGCGGTTGCGGCTCCGTTCGACGGACGACTTATATACCGTTCCGGGTCGCGGGACTGCCCCTGACCAGCCTCGGGCGAGGCGCCGCGACGCCACCTCCTCGCCCCGGTATGTCGCGTCGAGGAAGTGATCCTCGGATCTGCCCTTTGTTTCTCTCCTTTTTCGGCCAGTGTTTGATCAATTATCACTCGGTTGGGGGCTTGATGATCGTGCGCGAGGGTGGAATACGATTAGTCGCACATTCACCAAATTGGAGCGAGTGTGGGGAGTGAGATTGAGTCACAGTTAGCAAGCTTTTTACTATGGATGTACGTGTAGCTCGGTCCTGTTATTCCGTCTAGATGGTATATATTGTATATATTGTCTTCCTTTCTACCGTTGAGTTACTGATTGAAAAAATTTCATTTTAGCTCATTCAGTTTCGAGAACAACTCGGTATAGCGCCTCTGTGTACTTTCAATTTAATTCTTAAAAGAGAAAGAGAACTCCAATCCGCGTAAAATACTTCACGTATTTCATACCCATTTATCATTTTTTGTTCAGATGCTTCACATGATGTTCTGCTGTAGAACAGTTAATATTAATAGCGTGTATTTAACTTAAAGTCCTGGTTTACTAGCAGAACTACTTATGGAACACCAACTCTTACACTGTACTTCTAAGAAATACATTCCACACAAAAGCAGGTACTAAAGTTAAAAGTGGATTTTTAATTACCAATACATATATTTTGAAATAAAAATAAAGTTTATTAGAATGTAAACCATGAATTAAAATATTAAATTTTTTCTGTATTAAATTAAAATAATAAATTTATTAACTTTAATTTGTAAAAGTGTAAAAGTGTAAAATATTTAAACATCTAGATTTTTTATTATCTGTCAATACAAATTTACTTAAGGAAAGTAGGTTTACTTCTTATCTCGTGCAACTGCAACAAGCATAGCACTAAAATGTATAAAATTTACAAATATCTTATAAGACTGAATGAAATGGTTAGTTGTATTAAAGTGTTTTAAGTGAACTTGATCCAAAATCTACTTGTGGGGTATTAGGTTATCTATAACTCTGCAATCTTATAATGTTAGACCAAATTATAGGTGCCTATAAACCCCATTAGGCTACCTTTAACTTTAATTTCTCCCAAACCACCAATTCGAAATCGTCCTCAACATCGCGACAATCAGACAATCATCAATCATCATTAGCAGTGGACGAAATGAGAGACGAACGCGTTGAATCTCCCATCTCCTTTGGACATCACGAGCGTGCACCTCATCAGACTCCCATCGCGAAATTACGTAAAGACTCAATTCCGGAAGTCGTCTGTCGGAGCGCCCGGAATTCGGGATCGATCCTCGGTGGTAGCGAATCGCTGAGAAATCCCGCAGGAAGTGGTCCGGGGATCTTTTTACCCGCCTCGGCGGAGCGAGCTGCACCCGAGCGTTGCGCAATCGATAAGCATCCGTACAGATAAGGCAGTCGTCGCGTTGATATTGGTAGAGCCGGTCTACGATTTAAAAAGCCCGCTCGGTGTTTTTTTTTCGAGCCTACCGCGAGTGTACGTGAATACTTACTAGATGAGTGCCGGTGACGCGAAAAATCATACGAGTACTCTTAAGTTATGATTCACCGAACTCAGCATTTTTAAGGGGCAATAAACAATTCCGCGAACTTAGTAAATCAGATTTGCTCTTAGTATAACTGCAAACTTATATTTAGAAATAAAGTAAATTTATTTCCCGAGCGTACTTGAAAGCGTATGGAAATTTATCGCTCGTTTTCAAAGAATCGTATTTTTTTAACGTGAAAAGAAAAACGTGTCGTCCGAGCTACATATTTCTCGACGTAACCACAGCGATAATTGATTAATTGCAATGTAATTTTTCTGACTCGATATAACAAAGTATAAAAAATGAACGACGACGGAGGTGAGGCGGTATCGAGGAAATGAGAAAAGTGCGTTAAAAGGGCTTCGTTTCCTCCGCCCCCACCACCTACGCGCCCCCTCGCCTCACCTGGTCGTCGTCGAGCGAGCAAAGACCCTTCGTTGGAAAAAAAAGGTTCTCCATCAAGCGCGGTCTATAAAAATCAAACGAAATATAATGTATTTGACCCATTTTGCCGTTGGAGCAGGAAAATTTATCGCCGGCGTCTGATACGCCGCCTCCTCATCTCTCTCTCCTTCTCTCGCAGTAGATAAGCTCGAGACAGGTAAACGATTCGATTCGAGGGTACGGCCGATAAGAGAATTCGCCTCGCCTTTAACAACCGGCTTATTTTTATTCTCTCCGTTAATTGAAAGCCGGCTTTATCGACAGGTAAAAAAAAAGCGTTTTACTCAGCTCGAACCTCCTTTAGAATTCATCCGACCACATTGTCACGACGTTTCGCTGCTCGAGCAAAGTGTATTGACGTTTCGCGAGTGTGTTGTTACCGAAGGCGTGCCGTGAGACCGGTAATTTTTTTATTATCGTCTTTCTCTGTATTGATTTTCGCGAACCCAGCAGTACGCAATTTCGACCTGTACTGTATAAAATTCGTCCCTCCCGACTCACGAAATCGTAATCTCTATTTTTATCCGAGCGAGTATACATGGGAATTTAAAGTCCCGGCAAGGAGAAAGTTTGGACTGTACAATGGGACAGAAAAAGGGCGAGCGGATCGGAGTGTCAGGTGGCTACCTCCTGGCGTCGCCGGTCGTTATTATATACGCACCGAGCGATAGTCAAGCGCGTGCCTAGACTACGCGATCGTGTAAGCGCAATATCCTTTGCACAATACGCCCGATTATTTTTATCGATGATTTCAAGTGCGCTCCGAGCGCCTGTGTATAGCGGAGCCTCGAAATCATCTCCGCGGTGGAAGGGGGCCGCGTCGAGAAGGTCGCCCGCGTAGGTGATACTTTTTCGGTATAGATGAAAAAGGATTTTTTACGGCGCGACAGAAAGAGAGAGGAGCGGACAATAAAAAAAAGGAAGGTGGACGGGAACGGAGGCGACGGATCAATCCGCTCGGCTGCGTGACTCGTCCTCGTGTTTACTGTTACGTCAGTGTATATAGGCGCGGATGTGCGCGCGCGTGCACGCGCCGCGAATGCGTGACGGCGCGGCCGGCGGTAGTAGGAGGACGCGCGTGTCAGCCCGGAACGGCTCCTCTTCCTCCTTTTGCCGTCGGGGACGCTCTCGATGGACGAGCGGCTGTTTAAAACGCTCGCGGTCGAATTGTTCCGTCGTAAAAGAGTTTGCTGCGCGACGACGACGACGACACATCACCCCGGGGTTTATTTATGTATTCGTCCGAGGCTCCGGCCGTTTTCACGAAATCGAATGATGAATCAACGAAGCGGGATGAAATTGCTTAAGTTGATGGGAAAATGTAGTTCTCTGCTTTACGGCGACCTATATATCGCGGGAAACATTTTAATGAAAACAATTTGCTTGACCCTTGCTCGATAGATTTTGTAGAAATAAAATTACAAATTTATACTGTAAAATTGTAAATTTATATTTATAAATTGTTTAATTAACACATTTATTTTCATTTTTATACTGTGTTTAATCTAAAGCAAATGTTTGAACGAGTACATTCGTTGAAAATTTAAAAATTTTATAAACTTTTGTATCTACAAATGATAAAAATCTTACAAAAATGTTTTCTGTTTATTCTGCTTGCGACTTTGTACATGTCAGGGAGATCGTCCGATACATTCATATAGTATGAAAACTTTTTTTTAAATTCGGTCGCGTACTAACGATGTACATGTACGTACAGTATAGCAACTCGACAAACTTTATAATGGGACCTATAATCACATACATACATTAAAAAAATACTTAATAATTATAAAGTCAATATTAATTGTCATCTAGTTAAGCGTTATTTGCACACGATGACAATAGGTTGAACTATTTTCCCTTCCTGATGGGAATCATAATATTTTAATTATTAAATTTTATTTTTTTCTTTCAATGCAATCGTTCATTTGTATCTTTTCTGAATGTTCTCATTATTTATTATTATGAGAAACGACAGGCTGCATCCTTCTCTAAAAGAAAATACGTCATTGTCTATAAAATACTGTCGAGTAATTTTAAACACCTGCATTGCCTTGCAATCCTCATCGGTCTCGATTACTTTTCGTCGCGAGATAACTCTATTTCGATTGTGGATTATCTAATCAACACGATATGTCCAAGGCGCGAAAAAACGGAGCTATTGACAGAGCGAAAACGGATGAGAAATCACATCGGAGTACATTGCGATATAAGTGATAAAACAAGCAGCACTTTCAAGTATCGAAAATTACTTTGATCGAGTTTTAATTTTTTATTTTCGCCTATCGAGGAATGTGAAGAGTTAAGATAGTCCTGGAATTTACTTTTTCAGTGTTGTAATGAATTAAAATGACGTCGATTTACAAGTTTTTTTGCTACGTGATTGTCTAGATTTTTAAATGACTAAATGTTAACTTTTTCAAGAATAACAAAGTCTATAAAGACATTGAGGCGCGCTGAACAAGTTGACAGTTGAGTCTCGCGACACCTTCACAGGTGCTTACGTGCGAACTCTTGATAATTTACCAGCGACAGATGAACGGGAGCAGAAAAAGTGTGAATTGTTCCGCTGAATTAAGTCTTTATTTAGTCCCCAAGTACACATTTTCTCTTCTATTTTAAATGCTTCGACTCAACGAATGCACGCGCGCGAGCGCGCAAAAAATTAACGAAACAATCGCCAGTGCATCTGCCTTTCAAATGTCAGTGCGCAGGATAAAAAAAATCTTAAAAGAAGCAAATAAATAATCGCACGCGCGCATCGAGCAAGCAACGCGGCAAAAACATCCTTGTTTTATTTGTTTTCCTTGACCGAGAGTAAAAACCCGGTGGCCGCCGGTGCACCGCGGTCCCTCCGTATAAATGTTTCTAAATCAGATCCCGCGCGTTCCTAATTAAGGTTTTCGCATTAGCATAACCCGCGCGGCGTTTACACTTTCCTGAGCCCCGTTAACGGCCGCCGCTCTCCCCGTCGCGATATACTCGAAATTCCGCGCGCGGAAGTGAAAAACGCTTCCCGCCCCCACCTCGCACGCTGTTCAGCAGCGGAAAATCGCCGACGAGGTGCGCAGTGCGCGCGGGCATTGTTTCAGCCTCGCGCGTTACCGCGAGAGTGACGGCATCGTCGAGGCGCGGAGATTTTTTCAGGCTGCGCGTGTGCGTCTTTCCCTGGCACGAGACGCGCGCGCTCTTCACTCCAGAATTCCTCGCTCGCTCGTTTCGGAGGAGGGAGGGCCGAGAAGTGGCAGGGGCTCTTGGGGCTTTCGGTGGTATATTTAGACCGGCACGCTCCCCGTGTCTCATGCGCATTGCCGTACTGCGGGGAACCGTGTATAGGCTTGGGAGCCTCGCTTGACAATAAATGCAAGCTCCGTTCGATAAAAATAAGCGTAAAATTTTTTCATATCGGATAATTAACTTTGCTGTAGTTTTTTTAATAGACATAGTAGCAATGTTGTGGAATGTTCTTAATAAAGTTGGAGGTTTAACCTTCTTGTTAGATATATGTATTTTTTTTGTACTTTTAATTAACATTTTTAATTGAATCGACTAATTCAAGTAAAATTTATATACCTACATACTGCCGATCGATCCGTTTCATTAGACTACACAAAATGGTACATACAAACTATGCAATGTAACCTATTTATAACTCCATCAAGTCTATATTTTATTCGTGTCCGGGAAAACACAAACAAATATTCTGGGATTTATCGATTTGTTTATTTATTAATTTTTTTAATAAAACGGATAATTTTATGTTTTCAATATACGTTTATCTCGATGAAATCTCGGAAACGTTGTATGCAATTATCAAAATAAAGCAAGATATATTTAAAAGAAAGATTCGACAAGTCATACTTATACATTTGATGAATAAACTGTTTATAACGGTTCAACGGAACCTTATTATTAGACAAGGTTTAAAGAACAGTAGACCTCACTTCAAATTTATTACCTATTGTACTAGTGACTTCAACGAAATTTAACCGTTGTCATCAACTTCGAAAAAAGAAAAGCAGAGTCGTAGTCGGTTGTCACTTCGCTGTCTTTACTGGGCGCACTTGCGTATACACGTCTGTAAAGCACACGCACCGGGCGACCCAATTTTGCGCCTACTCGTATAACGCACACCTTTGTCCCTTTAATTATCCGATAAAAGTCTCACGCACGGCAAACTCCGGCACGACTAGGCGTCGTTCCCTTCGCCTGTGTCCACACTTTTTTCCTTCCCCCGGCTCAAATTCTCTTTATTTAGTGGCTGCGAAAAGAAAAATCAATTGCCTAATCTAAGTGGAGCACTTCTTATACACAGAGTGTTCACATATTTTACAAAAACATAGAAAGGCTGTTACCGGCACTACTTCATTTCCAGGATTTCATTTAAATGGAGAATTAAGCTTTTCAAAACAATCGGCTTTGTCCATTTGCAGCTACTCGTCTCCCGTCTCATTTCCTCTCCTCCCTCCGGTGCTCCCCTTGCTCGGGTGTTTATCTGTCGCGTTCTCCCGCCCGTCTGAAAACTTCATTCTCACTCGCGTTTCGCCGATGCGATCCGCCGTCTGTCCTCGTCGAGCCCCCTTTTTTTCGTCGATGAATTCAAGTTCACGCGGCGGGAAACGCTTCCGGGGCTTGACAAGATCGTTTTGTCACATTGTCTGCGGCGCGCGCGGGGTCATTCATCACGCCGCCCCATTGTGCCGCGATGCAATTTTACGAGGCAATTATTCCACCTTCTTTATGATCGATTTCTTGATAATTAGATTACGATGATGCCCATTGTGTTTAAAAAAAAAAACAAAAAAAAATTTCGACATAGAGAGAGAGAGATAGATATTCGCGAGAGCTCGATCGATGCACTTCGAATTCATTAACCTATTTTCTTAAATTTTTTTGATGAATTCTTCGTTTTTGCTCGTTAGTCACATTTAAAAATACCCGCGACGCTCGAGCCTCTAGCACGGACGGTCAAGTTTACTATCGATTTTTTTTTTCTTATTCTTGCTCTTACAATAACATCTTGAAGATGAAAATAACTTTAGGCGGGTGAAAGTGTTTCAGGGATGCATCCTTTTAATTTCATTCTCTTTCTATTTTTTATCAAGACAATGACTATTGAACATACACCGACTCTCTGTATCGGTGTGTGTGTGTGAAATCTATTTTTACAAAATTAATTCAGTTATTTTTGTTTACATTCATTATCCGCGAATAAGTACCAACTGTTCCGTTTGCTGATTGCTGGCTCTCGAAAACCAACTTTCATTTTAATAAATAAACGAACGGGAAATCTGTTTTTCAGTGAGTTTAAACGTCAAAAAGTAAAATTTACTTGTAGCGTGGGATCCTTTTAACTATCGTAAAACACGTTTCTGGGTCAGGCTTGTTAAATCTTCCAGTTCCTGCAAGGAAAATGCTGCCTCTGCACACTCACGCAATGTATTCCAACCTAATGTCTCAAAAATAGAGCTCCGTATAGTAAATTCATATGTTCAATCAGGACTAATCAACTTGCAATCTTTCATTTATTTTAATGTGAAACTTAATCGCTGCTGAGATATCTAAAAAATGCGGCTACATTACATTTCAAATGAATTAAGCTTACATTACTGCCGGAGCAATCAAACATTTATATTTTTTTGACCTCACTCATTAAAATAAATTTTTTTTTAAACTTTCTTGATTTTGCCCTAATTATACTTTAACAATAATTAAGTCATTTTTTAAATTATAAAAAATTTGTTTTTTTAATTTCAATATATAGTAATGAATAATATTAAATTATCATTTTTAATCATTTTAATTTTTTACTTATACTTTATTTAATTATAAACCAAGTCATAAAATTGGAGCCTACGACTGTCACCTAAAATTTACCAAACGCACGGAACAAAATTCTCTAATAAAATAAAATGACCGCGCTTGCCAGTCGACGGTACGTTTTTCTGCGTGCACTACCCGCACTCCCGCAAAAAAAAGCACCAGAAACCACAACACCCCATACTGATCACCGATGCCGCAGGAGGTGTTCGGCGCAGGATCGTATCGATGTCAAATCCGGAAGCCCCAAGAGCGATCGATACAGCGCGATTATAATAGGCAGCAGCTCGGGGGGGCTATCGGCGTAGGCGGCCCGGCGCGTTGGGTCGAGCGAAATCTCGCTCTGGGGGCCGGGCGATCGCGTCGCCGGGGGGAAGCGGCCGCGATGGGAGGAGGCCCTAGTTTTACGAGAATATTAAACAATCGCCACCGCGGCCGCGCGTAAACGAGCGGAGCGAGCGAGTGAGAGAGGCAGCTGCGGCGCAAGCGGCGGCTAGATTAACGCAAATGCGGACGTGACGTAGGCCCTTCTCTGGCGCGTTCTCTCATTAACCGACGCTGCCCTGCGCGCGAGTCGAGCCACGGCTCAACCTTTGTTCCTCGTCCGACTTTTTTTTTCAAACGCGACGCGCTCTCTGCGTCCGCTGCCGCGGGAGACTCAATCTTGGTGTACTTCTGACTTTCTGCAAAATCGCGGATTTAGATAGAAACTTAATTAAAACTTGAGGAAAGAATAATTCATGGGACTCACAGATTTGTTATTTATAATCAATCTAATTTCTACATTTTTTTAAATGTTTAATTATCATTGTAACCAATTTTTCGTATATTTTAAACTTTACTTGTGTTTAAATTTATAATCAATAATGCTAACTTTGAAACACTGTTCACTAGGTCGCTTTTAAGTGACGCAAACTTCCTGCGTGTACTCTGCAAAGTACGATCAGATTCCGAACTCCGCATATACGGCAAAAATGTTCGAAAACGTAGTGCACGTTGTTAACATCGTTCGGCCAACCCCGATCGCTTTCTCCGAGCGGAGCGTAAATTTTATTACAGTTCGGGCGGAGTTCGAACTTGAGAAAGGCCGGCGGCATCGTATTTTTCACGCACGAGCGCATCGCCGCTCCGCGGCCGTTTTTTATTCTACCCGGGGCAGGCCCCCTCCGAAAAGGTCGCTGGCTTCTTGGCCGCGCGCGCGAACGTTAACCTATTTTCCTCGAGCGTCTCGACGCTGACTTTAAGCTTTCTTCCGCGCGCGGCTCTTGCAAGGCTGCACGAGGGCTCTTCCCGTTTTCCCGCTCGTCCACTCCGCCCTCTGTTCTCTCGCTTTCCTTCTTCGCGAACACGGCCTTTTCTCACCGCTTCCCATCGTCGCGATTCGCCTTTTTTTGTCCCAAGTCTGCAACTTCCTCCCTTCCGCAGTCGCGGAAATCTTTTTACATGAAAAAAGAGGCTGCCGCTTTTTTGTCACCGATCATTGGTTGAACAATAGTCCAGAATATATTGTTAGGGGCCTGCTTCTCGTTGCAACTTTCAGGTTAGAACATTGATTTAACCTACATGTAATAAAAGTACGATAGATATTGTGAAATTGGAAATTTCATCGATTGTTCCATCAGATTGATTCCTAAATAAATGTACAATGTAGAATATTCAGTTTTATTACTACTGCCATAATAATTTTCTCGCAGAATAACAATTATACATGTATGTGAAATCGTGATAACAGTATACCATCCTAATTGTCTCTCTGTTTTTAAAAATTGCGTGTAACTGTTATATGAAAAAAGTAACGCGAATGTTGACAAAAAAAGGCAAGAAAAACGATTGAGAGAGCTCCAGCCAAAAAAAATCGGACGCCATGTTGGAAGTGCAGTTAAGGTAACCGTTAATGAAGAGAGTACCTTGCGCGCGAATTACTCTCGAGCGAATAGGCGCCGCGTATCATCGTGCACGTTTCATTCGCGAAAACGCCTCCCACTTTAAAAATAGCCAGCCATTAGTCCTGCATGATTCATCGCGCAAATCCGCGCCGTTTGTCATCCTCGAGTTTTTAGCCTAGGGATGCGCTCTCGGAGCTCGGCTAATGAAGCATCTTCAATACCTGGCGTCGGGCGTGGCTCTGAGCGCTTAGCCGCGAGTGTCAATTTAAAATGACCACCTTGTCATGACTTTCACTTTTGCCTTGAGAGATTTTTCGAACCATCGCCAATGGTTTCTGGTCCGCAATTTCTCTTACCATTAAAACGAAAATCAAATTTGTAATTTGACGTTCGATATTAATTAATATTCAAATGACCATAAATTTGCTTAAGATCGATCGATGCAATGCATTAATGTATTATTAGTTAGTTTACACGGTCGAATAAGCGTTAAAATAAAAATGACTCGGCGGTCAACTGGTAAAATCCGAGAATAAAGTCGCGCAAAACCTCTTCGCAATAAATGTAAATTTGACACTTGAGTATACGGTGCCGGCGAGTCGGTAAGAGGGGCGTGCGCCGATCGCGTGGGTGCATCGACGAGTCCGCCGCGGGCCGCGAGGCGGTGGCTCGCGCCAACAAGGTCGTCGCGCGCGAATGTCGGGCGCGCGCCTCGCCCCCGGCTCCTTGTTTGTCCGTTGAACTCCGCCGGCGCGGCTTACATCACGGCACTTTTAACGAAGCCCACGTGAATTAACACTTTCTTTCCTCCGCCGGCACTACGCTTTGCGCGCGTCAAAGGTTTAGGAGAAAGCTCCGCGCGAGGAGAAATTTGCACCGTCTTGTGTGTGCTGCTTTGCTGGGATTTTTTTTAGGGCGTTCTTATATTGTTTTCACTGAGGAACGGGGTCTTCTTTGCTGGGCGTGACTTTATTTTGTAAAAAATAAGGCCGAGGAAGTGCTCGGACGTTTTCTGGGTCGAGCAAAGGTCAACTCGGAGTTGAGGCTGATCAAGGGTTGAAAGGAATCATTTTACTAAGTTATGAGGGGTGTTCCTTTGTTTGTATTTGAAATTTGTGGGTATATACCCGAGGGAAATTCTCTTGCTCTTATGAATATTGGAGCTTTCAAGGGCTTTTCTGCAGTAATGCATTCCGAGAGTTATAAAGGAAATCCTATTCATTTATATATAGTAATTGGAAAACCGGATACAGTAATGCAATTTATGAGAATAAAATTAAAAAAAATTGCATTATTGTATCCGGTTTTCCAATCTAAGGTTATTATCTTACCGATTTATCATTGTCGAAAACATTGCAATTATATCTTGTAAAAATTATTAAAACTATAGTAAAATTTCTTAGATTCGTAAAAAATTTCAAGACACTTTTCAATAAAAGAGATAAATTATTAAATCCATCTCTTCTAACGATATTTTTATTTTTATGTTCATATTGAATGAGAATTTAAACCATACATTTGTACCATTATTGAGACATTAGAAGAAGAAAAAGCGCATGTGTACCTAATAATTATTAATAAATGATTTATACCCTGTGCTCTTTTTTCTACCCTGCAATATCTCAATTTCATAAAGAAATGCTTGCATTAGCAGGAAAATGGGTACGGCTCCGATAAATCAAACGCCGCTTTAAATTTCCACGTTACAAATGTAGCTGTCTTAGCTCCGATAATTTACGTAGCTCGTGGGTAACTTTCAATACGTCCTAAAATACATCACTGTATATAATGCATAAAGCGCCATAGTGAAAGGGGAGCATTCAGAGCGTCTGAATTCGACGCGGCGAAGGGAGATAGCCGATAATATTCGTCTGGCTCGAAGAGCGATATCGAGAAAAGGACTCGGGGTAGAGTCTCCCGTGGGTGCGACTTGGCCTGGACGAGCCGATAAATTGCACGTCCCTTTATAACGACGTAGGCGCACCAACAAAAAGTGTATTACGCGTGTTTTAGGGGCGCGCGCGCGACACAACCTACATTTCATTTCCAATAGTTTGCGTCAAGGCTATTGTGAAGACGACGAGGTCGCCCTTTATTTTCCCCGTTCGGAGAAAACGCCGCGTCCTGTTTGCCGCTCGTCGGAAATTATTTTATGGATTATGCTTATTTTATGCGATTCTAGAAAAGTTTATCACGCTGTTGTTACATCGGTCTTTCGCGTTTTGCTCCCAATGCGCTTTCACAACTTTAAGTGTATAACTAGCCGTAATGCACTCCCTTTATTGATCTATCGATCGAATTGACAAAAAAAGGAATTTTCATTTCGTAACCGATGCAAACTTCCTAATTACTTTGACCGCGTTAAAAATTGATCGGTCCCTGCAACTCTTGCTTGGTACTCGTCGACAAGCTGTAAACAACGGAGCATACACCGGACGAGGCAAACAAGCCGCGGCAACAAAAAATTTCTGCCAATTTTTTCGCGGGGGCGGAGGGAGACTACCGGGAACTCCGGTGGCGACCGAGCGAGCGGTCACTCATTGAGGAGAGAGGGTGACGAAGACGCGGCGCGGAGCGCGTCTGCGCGAGCCTGGAAAACCGGCGGCGCCGCGGCGACTGCAGCCGGAGAAAATCAATAGCCGGGACTGCTCCGCTATAGGTGTGCGCGTTCCTTCCACCCGCCTGCCTGCGCGCACCCCCCGCGCTCGCTCACCGCCACCGCTCGCTTTCTCCGTCTCCCTCCCTCGTTCTACCTGCTTTTCTCTCTTTTGCGTATCCGCGCGCGCGCCGCCTCATTATCATCCTAGTTACTCTTTCGCCTCGTTCACCTTTTCTCTTGGACGCGCGACGCTTCCGCGCACGGCTCTCTTTTCCTCGCGAGCTGCTTTTGTCGCCGAGCTTTTTCAGCGCCTTTTGTTGCGGCGAGCCGGTAAATTCGATCGAGTGGTTGTTTTTTTTTCTTTTTCAATTTTCTTCTTTTTTGTTTCAAGGGGTTTGAGAAAAAATGGTACGGTCCATAATTATTTTTTCACGAGGTGTATAGGAATATGCGGAGTTTCAAAAATCTGTAATCATAAAAATTTAAAAAAGAATGATGGAAGAAATTAATTCGTGATATACTTATACAGAGGTTCCTTTTTTTGGAAGGAGCATATTGATTTCATGTTGTATAATACAGAAGTGAGTCATAAATTTTAAGAGAAAAATCAGTTTTTATAGGCTTATCCTATAAGTAATTCAATGTCACGCAGTCTTTAAATGTCGTCCATCTTCTTTAAGTCAAACAACACGTGTTGTCGCGTCTCGCATTCAATCTCACGCGAGTCTCTAGGCTAGACTGTCCTGCGCACGACGACGCACAACACACAAGCACGCGTTTGCCGTACAAATAAACTGGTTTAATGCCCACCTCGGGCAAAAACTTTTCACCGCGAGAGCAGATTAATCCGCGGGTCTGTACCGGCCGAATCCATGCGACTCGAAGCACTGACATCATCGCAAATATAATTCCGAGTATCATTCGTGCTTTATTTTCGGCCGGTGCATGCGCAGGTCGAGACTTTTCGCTTTCAACCCGGCAGACCTGTACACTTTCCCCTTCTTTTTGTCTCGATTCCGTCCCTTAATAATTGACGGGGGAGCTTTACACGTACACACACGAGCGCGCGCCCCCCAAAGGCACGAGCCCACCGACGCCGCAGCCTGTGAAACATACGGAGGGCGAAGGTCGACCGACACGGAAATAGACGCGTCTTGTATCGTCGGCCCGAGCTTCCACTTTCTTTTCACTTGTTTGATGGTCGCTGGAGCTCCGGATGCATTCACGACGAGATGCAAAGTGCACCGGCATCATTCACTTTTTTTTTCTTTTCAGTTTTATCTCGGTTCAGGGATTTATTTCGCAATTTTTTTTTTATTTAGGACAAATTGACATTGTTATTTTAGTTTCTGTGGATGTTAAAATACAGTGTAAAGCTTTTCTTTCTATTGGAAACAATGTCGAAAATTTACATAAGCTTTTTCAAACTTTCGACGGTTCGTTTGTTAGTTTTCATTTAGCATTGTTTTTATGATAAGAGAAAATTCAATTCAATTCAACGATACTAAATTCTTTTGAAATTCTAAATTCAATTATTTTAAAATTTAATAGAAACTGCACATTGATGTCGATGTTTGTTTCTATCGCTTCTAAATCCACAATTCAATTATATTAATTATAAATAATTTATAAATCACACTTGAATAATATGCAACACCTTAACACTTCGTTGAATGAATTGCGGCGATTAAACAATTCATGAGCATCGGCACGTGCTAAAATTGTTTACCGAAGTCGCTTAAAGTCGTAAAATCAACAAGTAACTGGTTGGCGAGAATCTCGTCGCTCGAATTCTCGCGATGCCCAACTCACGCCCGTCCGTCCGTATACCGGCTCATTACTCATACACGAGCGCGAGGTGAACGCCTACGCGCTCTAGGTGTATATTCCCCCGGCAGTGTCCGTGACAGCATTCGCTTTAATTGCTCTTAATTCGGACCGAGTATCTTCTCTTTTTTCTCTCTCCTCCGGTCTGGTCCGGTCGCACGTTCCCGAGATGGATAATAGTCGCTCGTTCGATGACGCTCGTCCGATTTGTGAGGCTACAACCAGCGCGCGGAGGTGGGAGTTATTCGAAGCGAAAAAATAAAGGTGACCGGAGGAGAAACGCTCTTCTCCTCTTCAATTAAAATAAAAATTTTCTCGAAAGGGCCGCGATTGTTTTTTCTCGCGCTACGGACGGATGAGAATGAAAAGCGGTGCAGCAGGTTAATTGTGCGCGTGTGCAGTTCGTTGAAAGCGTTGATTACGAGACGAGCAATTAAGTGCGGGTGCACCTTCTCTTTTATCCGCTCGTTCGCCGCGGATTTAAAAATAGCGCCGTTTAGTTTTTAACTTTGTTATGCAACTGTCTCCCTCTGTTTTTTTTTAAACAGTCCCATCAAAGCAGACGCTGATTGAATAAAATTAGTAGTAACGCCGCGTTACGAGTCGAGCATTATAATCTAAAAACGAATTTTCCAAATGGAGATTAAATTGGATTATATCTGATTTAAAATTCGGCCCGATCCGATAATTGAATGACAAGGCATCCCGCAAGAGAAAACACTTAATCATGTAAGTGATTGAATTTTAGATACATCGCCACGCTCCTCCGCTCGCCGAGAGCCGCGCGTGTATGACGAATTCGAAAGTGATAGAAACAAAAAGAAAAAGAACGATCTCCCGTATACGTGTGCCCGTATACCTAATGATCGGAAAATAAGCTTCTGCCAGCGATGCGAAACCGAGAAGAGTCCACTCCTACTAAGAAGTCGCGCCCCGGTGGTCCCCGCGGCGTAAGATATCCGCTCGATAGAGGCATCTTCATCAGAGAGAGGCTGCGAGCGTATATAGGGCGTACATATCACGGAGGCTCGCTCGAGAGGGCAAAGCACACCGGCTTTATCAGGCTGTTAAATCAATAAAGCGCCGTTGACATTTAGACTCTCGCTCCTCTCTCTTTCTCGCCGCGCGATACCCACACGCACACGCGCACACACGCGCACGGGCTCACGTGTCTCGCACGATACACACAGGCGCGCGAACTCGTCAAAGGCACCGCGCCCACGATCGAGTCATCGCCGGGACGTATATCGACTTTGTTCCGGGGTGACGCCGGCGGACAACCTGCGAGACGCGCCTCCTCGCTAATCAATTACCGATCCCGAGCCAACGGGAAAAGCGCCGCCGACTGTGCACGCTCCGCCGCGCGTGTCCGGCCGGTACGTCCGCGAAGCGTCAATGCCAAAACTTTGCGGATCGTTCACTTTTTTTTTCAAACGGGAGTTGTCATGAAAATTGCTGGGTACCCTTCTTTGAAATAAAATTTTGTCTTTGTTTTTGAGTGACAAGGGGGGAGGGATATTCCTTTTTAACGATTCGGGTTTCGATTCGCCTCGTTAAGTAATAGTGGTTTGAGTTACCTTTACGTTGTAACTGTAGACTCATTTTGTAAACTTTGTTGATTTATTTTATTTGAAGAAATCGTTTAAAGTGGTTCATTAATCAATTAGGTGATCGAGTAAAATAGAACTTAATTTTTTAAAAGGCTATTTTAAAATTGGTTGTAAAGGAAAATGAGGTATTTGACTTGAATGATTTTGCATTTTTTACGATGGCGATATTGTTAGTTCCTCAACCTACATTGCGTTAGTCTTACATTAGAAAATAAAAAGGCTTAAAATAACCTACTAATTACATACACAGTTCTTAATAGAAAAATGATATTAAAGTGGAAACTATTAATTATTAAGTTAGCAAAATTAATTCAGTTTTCCCTGTCAAAACTAATCTTCAGTACTTTCCTGAATAATCTTTCTGGAGCAATAAATTTCTAGCAATTTACTTTCATGTCTGCGTTTAACATACATTTAGTCTCAACCACTAATTGTATAAAATATCACGACTGTAAAAGTCGACAAATGACAATAATCAAGTAACAACCTCATTCGAATGAAAAAGCCAATCGCATGAATTTTTCATTCAATTCGCAATTAGAGATAATTGCAGGCAACCTTATAAAATCAAGGTCACAATTAAAAAAGTATACACCTAAACAAAATTATCAAATCTGCCTCCGCAATTTCAATTTCTTAGTAAACAAATTCTTTTTTATTCGCTACCCAGAATTGCTCATTTTAGTCCACTGCAGATATTCGTCACTGCTATAAAAATTCGAGAGAGAAGAATAAAAAAAAGACCGGGCCGCAAGGCACGTCGCGAGTCTGGGCAGTGTCGGCGTCAATTGTGCGGGCCGCGCGAGAGACGATTGACCTCGGCGCGCGCGCGAGATGGACGGATGGACGCCGCGGCGACGCAGGAATGCCGGCGAGCGCGTTTCTCTCCTTTATTGTAGACTGCCGCGTGCACGGCTGCGTATTTTCGCAGCGGACACGCCGCTTTTCCTCGCCTCGTATTACGTAAGGCACGCCGCGAATACTCCAGGATTTGCACACTTTTTTCAATCCAGTTAGACTATTTAAAGTCACATTACGCACTTGATTATCTCACGAGATACAATAAAGAGCTTTCGCTAATTTTTATCGAAAAACTAGAAAAACAAGTCTCGTAAATGTAGGTTACAATTTTAATCAGAATTATTTCGAAATTCGTTGTATTTCTTTAAAAGAAAATTTACATTTTACGAGAAAAACAAATTTAAATATACAGAGTTGCGCACAGTAGCGCGGAGCCCGATTTATCTGAATTTCCAAAAACGAGTAAACAATGATCAGTGGATCACTGGTCCATCGTCGTAAGGCCGTCCGGTGACGAAAATATATGCGGGCGCAGGCTCTCGCTGAGCGGTATACATCCGAGCGTTTTTAATACGCGCATGACATCATCAACCTGACGTAATCTCCCACGACGACGCTATCGCTCGAAGCGGCACTGTTTATCGGCGACTCTTAAAAGGCCTTAGCCGCCGCACGCACCGAATTCGAGCGTTAATTCCTCGCATAAAAGAGAAAACTAAGTGGGAAATAAAAATGACGTTTATATGCGTTTTTTGTTGCAGGAGCGGCCTTAAGGGTTGGAAGGTGCTTGAGCGGTTGGTCCGAGAGACGGCGGCGACGACGGCAACATGACGACCGACATCTCGGTGCAACGCACGGGCTGGGACCCGACGCTCCAGCAAGAGATCGTCGACGAGTACGAATACGACGGGGGAAACTCGAGCTCTAGGCTCTTTGAACGTTCCCGAATCAAGGCCCTTGCCGGTGAGTTTTTATTTTTTTAGGCGGCTAAGAGGCTTCTCTTCGTTCTACGTTGATTTTCAATTTTGAAATTTAAAAATTTTTTGGGTTAAAAGTTTTTGTATTTTTCCCTTTTTTAAACATGCCTTGAAGTCATTGTTTCAATATTCAATTTGTTGACCTATTTCATCACATTTGAATTTTTTCGTTAAAAGTTCGAAAAATTATTTAAAAATAGTATAGCGAACAGTAAAAGCATCTAAACAGGACAAAAAGATCGCTTTATCAAAATGTAATATTAAGGATTCGTTGTAAATAATAATGATTTGTGAACGATTGCAGGTGAGCGAGAACTGGTTCAGAAGAAGACTTTCCAAAAATGGGTGAACTCGCACTTAGTACGCTGCTCGTCGCGCATCGGCGACCTGTACGTAGACCTGCGCGACGGCAAGATGCTGATCAAGCTGCTGGAGATCCTCTCGGGCGAGCGTCTGCCAAGGCCCACCAAGGGCAAGATGCGCATCCACTGCCTGGAGAATGTCGACAAGGCGCTGCAGTTCCTGCGCGAGCAGCGCGTCCACCTGGAGAACATGGGCTCGCACGACATCGTCGACGGTAATCCCAGGCTTACCCTCGGTCTCATCTGGACCATCATCCTGCGCTTCCAGATCCAGGACATTACGATCGAGGAGACCGACAACCAGGAGACCAAGAGCGCCAAGGATGCGCTGCTGCTCTGGTGCCAGATGAAGACGGCGGGCTATCACAATGTCAACGTACGAAACTTCACCACCTCCTGGCGGGATGGTCTCGCCTTCAACGCCATCATTCACAAGCACAAGCCCGAGCTTATTCAGTTCGAGCGGCTATCCAAGAACAACGCTATTTACAATCTCAATAACGCCTTCAATGTTGCCGAGGAGAAACTTGGACTTACCAAGCTCCTTGACGCTGAAGATATCTTCGTTGACCATCCTGATGAGAAGTCCATCATCACTTATGTCGTGACTTATTACCATTATTTCTCTAAGATCAAGCAGGGTACCGTCCAAGGTAACTAAAATGCTTTTAAATATCTCATTTAAAACTAATTTTTTATTTTAAACTCTGTTTTACACGAAAAAAATAATTGAAATAAGAGTAACAACTTGAATTTTATATTCTTTTAGGTAAGAGAATAGGCAAAGTCGTTGGAATCGCCATGGAAAACGACCGCATGATCCGAGAGTACGAGAGCTTGACGAGCGACTTGCTGAAATGGATCGAGTCGACCATTTCGACTTTAGGAGATCGAAAGTTCCAAAACTCTCTGCTGGGAGTCCAGTCACAGCTCTCGCAATTCTCCAATTATCGCACCGTGGAGAAACCACCGAAATTCGTTGAGAAGGGTAATCTTGAGGTGCTGCTCTTCACCCTGCAGTCGAAGATGCGCGCCAACAATCAGAAGCCGTACACGCCGAAGGAAGGCAAGATGATTTCTGACATCAACAAGGCCTGGGAGCGCCTTGAGAAGGCTGAGCACGAGCGTGAACTCGCCCTGCGCGAGGAGCTCATTCGTCAGGAGAAACTCGACCAGTTGGCTGCCAGGTTCAACCGCAAGGCCAGCATGAGAGAGACTTGGCTGTCTGAGAACCAACGCCTGGTATCGCAGGACAACTTCGGTTTCGACCTAGCGGCTGTCGAAGCCGCAGCCAAGAAGCACGAGGCTATTGAGACAGACATCTTCGCCTACGAGGAGCGCGTGCAGGCCGTGATGGCCGTGTCGCAGGAGCTCGAGGCCGAGAACTATTATGACATCGAGCGTATCAACGCCCGCAAGGACAATGTACTCAGGCTCTGGAACTATTTGCTGGAGCTGCTGCGCGCTAGGCGTTCTCGACTCGAGCTATCTCTTCACCTTCAGCAGAACTTCCAGGAAATGCTCTACATTCTCGACAGCATGGAGGAGATCAAGATCCGTCTGCTCACCGACGACTACGGCAAGCATTTGATGGGTGTCGAAGACCTGCTGCAGAAACACTCGCTCGTAGAGGCTGACATCAATGTGCTCGGTGAGCGCGTGAAGGCTGTTGTGCAGCAGAGCCAACGCTTCTTGGAGCAGGACGAAGGCTACCGTCCATGCGACCCGACGATTATAGTCGAGCGCGTTCAGCAGCTTGAAGATGCGTACTCTGAACTCGTACGACTCGCCGTTGAACGACGAGCACGCCTTGAGGAGTCGCGCAAGCTCTGGCAGTTCTACTGGGACATGGCTGACGAGGAGAACTGGATCAAGGAGAAGGAACAGATTGTATCTACGGCTGACATCGGTCATGATCTCACTACCATCAATCTTCTGCTTTCCAAACACAAGGCCCTCGAGAATGAGATTCAATCGCACGAGCCACAACTTATGTCTGTTGTTGCTGTGGGAGACGAATTAGGTAATTTTTTTTTCGTGACTCCTTTTTAGTTGCTATAAAAATTAAATTCATTCTTTAAATAATTTGATGACAGAATAATAATAATAATAATGCTTGTTGAATACATCTGCCTATATAAAAAAATATTTTAAATAAGACTTTATTTAATTGAAATTTGTTTTCAATCTTTCCAGTTCGTCAGCAGCACTTTGGATCCGACAGGATTCAAGAAAGACTGCAAGAGATCCTTACAATGTGGAATCATTTGCTGGATCTGTCTGCATTCAGAAGAAAGCGTCTCGAAGAAGCAGTACACTACCATCAGTTGTTTGCCGATGCCGAAGACATTGACGTTTGGATGTTGGACACCAGAAGAATTGTGTCTTCTGAAGATGTTGGCAGAGACGAGGCAAACGTGCAATCGTTGCTGAAGAAACACAAGGATGTCTCGGACGAGCTCAAGAACTATGCCTCGGCCATCGAGCAACTGCACCAGCAATTGGGTCAGCTGGGCGAGCAAGACGCCAATTCGCCGGAGGTGAAGGAACGACTCGAAAAGATCGATACCAGCTACAAGGATTTGGTTGAGTTAGCCAAGTTGAGGAAACAGAGGCTGTTGGATGCTCTGTCATTATACAAACTGTTCAGCGAGGCCGACGGCGTCGAGCAATGGATCAACGAAAAGAACAGGATGCTCGATACCATGGTACCAGCCAAGGACATCGAGGACGTTGAGATCATGAAGCACAGATACGATGGCTTTGAAAGAGAAATGAACTCCAACGCTTCACGCGTTGCTGTTGTCAACCAATTAGGTAGGCTTATAATTACACAACTGTTAATTTATTTTTTTGTTGCGATACCGAAAAAAGCTAATTAAAAATAATTTGAATTTTGCAGCGAGACAACTGTTGCATGTCGAGCACCCGAACTCGAAGCAGATAAATCAGAGGCAGAACGAGTTAAACCAGAAGTGGGCGGAGCTGCGCGAAAAGGCCGAGAACAAGCGCGAGGCCTTGAACTCAGCTCATGGTGTGCAGACCTTCCACATCGAATGCCGCGAGACCGTCTCCTGGATCGAAGACAAGAAGCGCATCCTGCAGCAGACGGACAGTCTCGAGATGGACCTCACGGGTGTTATGACATTGCAGCGTCGCCTCAGCGGTATGGAGCGCGATCTCGCCGCTATCCAGGCGAAACTCGATGCTCTCGAGAAAGAAGCTCAGCTCATCGAGAAAGATCATCCAGAAGAAGCGGCACTCATCCGCGAGAGGATCACGCAGATTCACACTATCTGGGAGCAGCTCACGCAGATGCTCAAGGATCGCGATGCCAAGCTCGAGGAAGCTGGAGATCTGCACCGTTTCTTGCGCGACCTCGATCACTTCCAGGTGCTTATTAAACATTTTTTTTATTTCCGTACTTTTATTCTTTTGAAGTTATTTTATTTCATAAGAAAAAAATTGTGAAAATATGTTAAGTGTAATATTTTTTTCTTTTTAGGCTTGGCTTACAAAGTCGCAGACGGACGTGGCAAGCGAAGACGAACCAACAAGTCTTGCCGATGCAGAGAAATTGTTGTCGCAACATCAAAACATCAAGGAGGAGATCGACAACTACACCGACGACTATCAGAAGATGATGGAATACGGAGAGAAACTGACAAGCGAAGCTGGAGACAACGACACTCAGTACATGTTCTTGCGCGAACGATTGAACGCTCTGAAGATGGGATGGGAAGAATTGCACCAGATGTGGGCCAACAGACAGAATCTGCTGTCCAACTCGCTCAATTATCAGGTCTTCGATCGCGACGCCCGCCAGGCTGAGGTGTTGCTGTCTCAGCAAGAACACATTCTCGCCAAGGATGAGACTCCAAGCAACTTGGAGCAGGCGGAGAACATGATCAAGCGTCACGAGGCCTTCATGACCACTATGGACGCGAACGATGAAAAGATCAACTCAGTAGTGCAATTTGCCGCGCGTCTTGTTGACGACGGACACTTCGCTGCGGATAAGGTCAAGAAGAAGGCTGAATCGATTAGCGATCGCCGCAGGATCAATCGCGAGAAGGCGGAGCAGCTCTTGGAGAAATTGCAAGACCAGCAGCAGTTGCAGCTCTTCTTGCAGGATTGCGAAGAACTCGGCGAATGGATTCAGGAGAAACACATCGTTGCTCAAGATGAGACTTATCGTAGCGCTAAGACCGTGCACAGCAAGTGGACCAGGCATCAAGCTTTCGAGGCTGAGATTGCCAGCAATAAGGACCGATTGCAGCAGTTGCAAGCAGCCGCTGATGAACTCGTTCAACTCAAGCCCGAGTTGACAGAGATTATCAAACCCAAAGTGGCAGAACTTGCCGAACAGTTTGAAGATCTTGAAAAAACGACCCACGATAAGGGTGAGCGGCTGTTCGACGCCAATCGTGAGGTTCTCATTCACCAGACTTGTGATGATATCGACTCGTGGATGAACGAATTGGGTAAGTGTACTGAAAAATATAACCAGTGAAAACCTCGTTAGTTTTTAAATGACGATAGTTAAATAACTGTTATTATTATCTAATAATTAAATTTATGCAATTAAATCACTATTATTTTTCTAGAAAAACAAATCGAGAGCACAGATACCGGCTCGGATTTAGCTTCCGTAAACATCCTTATGCAAAAGCAGCAAATGATAGAAACTCAGATGGCAGTGAAGGCGCGTCAGGTGACAGAGCTCGATAAGCAAGCTGACCACTTGCAGCGTACGGTACCAGATGACAAAATGGAAGAGATCAAATGCAAAAAGGAAAAGGTCGCTCAGCGCTTCGAACAACTCAAAGCACCACTCATCGATCGCCAACGTCATCTGGAGAAGAAGAAGGAAGCTTTCCAATTCAGACGCGATGTCGAGGACGAGAAACTCTGGATCGCCGAGAAGATGCCACAGGCAACCAGTTCAGAATTCGGAAACTCGCTCTTCAACGTGCACATGCTTAAGAAGAAGAACCAATCACTCAGGTAAGATTGTCTAAATATGTCGTAGAAGAAAAATATGACTTTCTGCTTACTTTAAAACGTTTTTTCACACTTTATTCTACAATGCTAAAAAATAATTTAATCATAAATTAATAAACACTATCTTTTAATTAGGACGGAGATTGATAATCATGAGCCACGAATCAACCTGGTGTGCAACAATGGTCAGAAGTTGATTGACGAAGGACATGAAGACAAAGCCGAATTCGAGCGCCTTATTTCGGAATTGAGCGAGAAGTGGAAGGAATTAAAGAACGCCGTCGATGAAAGGAACAGTCATTTGCTGCAGAACGAGAAGGCTCAACAGTACTTCTTCGATGCAACGGAAGCGGAATCGTGGATGAGCGAACAAGAACTTTACATGATGGTAGAGGATCGTGGCAAAGACGAGATTTCCGCGCGTAATCTCATGAAAAAACATGAGAGCCTTGAACATGCTGTAGAGGACTACGCCGAAACCATCAGACAATTGGGAGAGACCTCGCGACAGCTCATTAACGATCAGCATCCGTTGGCTGATCAAATTGCTGTTAAACAGTCGCAGGTGGACAAATTGTATGCTGGCTTGAGAGATCTCGCCGGCGAACGTCGGGCTAAATTAGACGAGGCCCTGCAACTGTTCATGTTGAACCGTGAGGTTGATGACCTGGAACAATGGATTAACGAGCGCGAGCTTGTCGCCGGCAGCCACGAGTTGGGTCAGGACTACGACAACGTCACTCTTCTCTGGGAGAGATTCAAGGAATTCGCACGCGACACCGAAGCCATTGGATCCGAAAGGGTGTCGGCCGTCAATGGCATTGCCGACTCGCTCATAGCCGCGGGACATTCCGATGCAGCCACCATTGCCGAATGGAAGGATGGCTTGAACGAGGTAACTAAAAAGGCTAGGCTTCGCTTAACTTGTTTCGTGGCGCTTTTTATAAACTTTCTCTTCCTTTCTAGGTATGGCAAGATCTGCTGGAAATGATCGAGACGCGCACTCAGATGTTGGCAGCCAGCCGCGAACTACACAAATTCTTCCACGACTGCAAGGACGTCCTCGGACGCATCCTCGAAAAGCAGAACGCCATGTCGGACGAGCTTGGCCGCGATGCCGGTTCCGTCTCTGCTCTACAGCGTAAACACGGCAACTTCATTCAAGACCTTTCGACTCTACAGAGTCAGGTATCCCAACTTCAAGAGGAATCAGCCAAGCTGCAGGCAAGCTATGCTGGCGATAAGGCCCGTGAAATCACGAATCGCGAAGCCGAAGTCGTTGCTGCTTGGAACAACTTACAATCACTGTGCGAAGCACGCAGAAATAAATTAGGTATGCATATTTCTCAAATTATAGTAATTACTGTAGATAACTGAATACAATTATTAAAATAAATTTTATTTTTGCAGAGGATACTGGAGATTTGTTCAGATTCTTCAACATGGTGAGAACTCTGATGATTTGGATGGACGATGTCGTAAGACAGATGAACACTAGCGAAAAACCAAGGGATGTCAGTGGCGTTGAACTGTTGATGAACAATCACCAGAGTCTCAAGGCAGAAATTGACACAAGGGAGGATAATCTACTCAGTTGCATCAACTTGGGCAAAGATTTATTAGCGAGGAATCACTACGCCGGCGAACAGATAAAGGAAAAACTTACAGCACTTACAGATCACAGAAACGCACTGCTGCATCGTTGGGAAGAACGCTGGGAAAATCTGCAGCTCAGTAAGTTTTTTCATAATTCTACATTATTGCTTTTTATAGAGTGAACTTCTGTTTTATGTTTAATCTATCATTGTAGTTCTGGAAGTATACCAATTTGCAAGGGATGCAGCTGTTGCGGAAGCATGGTTAATTGCTCAGGAACCATACTTAATGAGTCAAGAACTTGGAGTAAGTAAAATGTCTTTAATATACCTAATTAACACCTGACGTCATTTATATAAATGAATATAAATATAAAATATAAATACAAATGAATATAATATAAATGATATTTCTAGCACACGATCGATGAAGTAGAAAATCTGATTAAGAAACATGAGGCGTTTGAAAAATCGGCAGCTGCACAAGAAGAAAGATTCAGTGCCTTGCAACGTCTGACAACGGTATGTATGCATGAAAAGATAATAACTTTAATTATTAATTTATTGAATCGATATAATTTTCTATGTTATTTATTATGGCAGTTTGAACTGAGGGAACTGAAGAGACGAGAACAAGAAAGAGAAGAAGAAGAGAGGCGTAAGAAAGAAGAAGCTGCAGCAGCGGAAGCCGCCAGATTAGCCAAGGCAACTCCTGTGGCTAGTCCAGAAGAACCTACAGGCGAAAGGTACAACCAGATTCACTAATAAATATATATTTTTATGTTTAATATTTTCCTAAAATAATTCTTATATTCTTTTTTCAGAGCGGAAGCTGATGGAGTACCAAGTAAAGAAGGCGACGATCATGGTAAGTTACGGGCTGGTCAAGCTTTTGCCAAATTCACCAGTTTTGTTTTGCTAAATTGTGCCCGTAAGATAAAATATTTGTCAACTGCCTCGCTGAGTACGGCACATCATCGGTTGATTTTGATAGTAATGAATAATTTTTAAAAAATTAACTTTTATTAATAAGAGAATTAATTAGATTTTGAGTCCATTTAAATGTCGATCAATGAATCAAGCAGATAACGAGAAAAAAAAATCGTGCTATGAAATTAGAAGGTTCTCTTTCTTCTCTCGCGGAGCGAAGTACAATCTTTCAAATTCTACCTAAGACTAACCTTCTAGTTTGATAGGAGAAGGTATAATAATTTGCAAATGAAGCATGACTCTCGCTAACAGCACGTTTCTTTTTTGCCTCCAATTCCTCCTAACTCTCCGTAACTTGTCCAATCCCGCGTTTCCTAACTTAAAAAAAATTTCCTTCTAACGAAAAAAATGCACCCCAAAAAATTAACGCGGCACGGAATGCACGAACCACAGCGGCACAGCGTAAATCTTCCACGCGAGCATCGCAAGCTCAAGAGAAGCCCAAGGAAGGTGAGTGTCTGCCCGTTGCCGTTGTTTAATAGATCCGTCATTGCATTTGCTCCATTAATAACTTGAATGTTTCATTATAAAAATCATAATGCAATCATATTTACCACTTCTGCACCTTCACATATTTTATTTAAAAACTGTTGTTGGTTCTGGGAAAAATAATGTGTTACATTTACAATAATGTCTTCCATGAATTTTTTATATTGTGGGTGGTTCATTGTGCTCAGGTGATGGAACGTCAAAGTGAACATATTTCTGTATTTACATGTTTTCTATTTCAGCATAACATTTAAAATTACATAATGAAGCTTTGTGAAAAGTTTATCTGGTAGCGGAGTGGTTGTCCACTGTAACCCATGTGTACCTTATTCGCATTTATTTAACTCTTAATGAACAGGTGATGGACCAGCACTTCATAGGAGCAAACTCATACGAGCACCCATTAATACATTAACTAAACTATAATAATTTTCAGGTTCTTAGCTTAACATCCTTTCATTGTTGCTAACGAGCTTTCGTAGATGCACAATTTCAGATTAAAAATAGTACCTTCGCACATGGTAGGTATTGATATCTAGCACCTTAACTGATTGAAAATAAGTAGAAAATTTTCATTAGAGCGTAGACTTATCATTTTTTTATTAGACGCTGTATATGTTACGTGTTTGTGTGTTCGTTCTCTTTTTTTTAGAATATCACTTTAATCTATTTTAATATACTTATTCACCTCAAATCTCTTGCGTCTGTTAATAATAACACGTAATCCACCAGTATACTTCACAAACTTGATCAGAAAAAAAAGATTGCAAGAGGTTTGTAGTAATAATAATGATAATAATAGAATAAAAAGCATGTTTATGATAAATTCGGTGTGGAGTAGTGCATGCTCAGCAGACAGAACGGAGACAAGTCCCGGCTGCGGTGTCCATATCTCAAACACCATCCTCGTCGATGCAGAGAGCCTCGACATCTACTCCCACAAGTAAGTGACGCTAACCAATGGGCCTCCGATCAGCTAGTCTTAGCGTCGTTCGTACTTTATCACAGTAAATGCAGCACTCAGAAAGAAAACAATTAGATACTTCAGATCAACCTTAGATAAATTACACTATTTTATAGTAAATCAATTGTTCCTCGGCATCAAATAAATCTACTTCAAACTGCTTCGAAGCAAACCAAATACCAGAGACTCGTCGCGTTGCTCTAATTAGCAAATTGATCGCGTCCGTATCTTCATTTCTCTGATAATCGCCGATTACGACACGTCGACGAAGGAACACCTGCGCGTACCGGGTGCGAGTGTACTTTGCATCCCGTAATGCCTTAATGAGATTTCCTGCAATTTCGAGACAATTATCATTAGCGTCACGGCAGAGCAGATCAAAACGAATTCCGAGCGTCGGGGCGACGTAGTCGAGTTCTTTTTATAGTACGCGAGAGTAATCGCCCTCGGAGAGTAATACGCTCTGCTCGGATTGTCCGCGATTGAGCGAGGTATTTAGGAGAGGCGTATGCCTTGGTTTCATGTGCATGAGACTACTGATTTAGGAGCAGATGTATTGTAGATTTGTTTAGTTCTTGGATACTATCAATTAACATTTCTTATTACGTTAACAACAATCGAAGAGGTTCTTTTGTAAAAAGAAATTTTATATTTAGTTTATGTAATTATATTTAAAAATAAATTAACTTAATAATACATCAAATTAGAGAAAGAATCGACTACAAATGTTTTAATATTGAAAAATTGTTTGAGATTTCTTAATATTTAACTAATCTAATTTAAAAAATTTGATATATTGTAATAAAGTTGTTTTACATTATGAAAGAACCTCTTTTAATATAAAACTGTAGAACTTGAAATATGCATGATTATAAAATACTTTTTGAGGGTACAATTAATGCAGCTATTTAAAAAAAATTAAATAACTGTAGTACGTACTGTTGAATAGTTATGTACTAAAAGTAACTAAAGTATGTGATTCAACAATTACTCAGAAAAAACTGCATGTGCACGAGTAGAAGTTATAATTTCGCAACTCTCGTAGAATAGGTTCGGCAAAGGTCAGCTCTAACGAGAGAAAGAACAAAAGAGAGAGAAACAAAGAATAAAGCAAATTCAAGCGTTAGAACTCGTACGCGCGTGTATGTAAAGTAAGTAGGAGGTAGAATTTTTTTTTTAAAAAAAGGTGTTTGTTTTTTCCCCTTTCTCCCTCGATGCGTTAAAATCCAGCGCCGAGGGCAGGCTCAGAGTCTGGCACGCTGAGGCGCAAGGACCGTAGCCGCAGCAAGTCGCCCTTCAGGAGCTTCCGCTGGAAGAAGACGGCCAAGTCGCCGAGTCTCGACCGCAGTGGCGCGAGCGACGATGAGTACGGTAAGTCTCGTGCAGAACTTCCTTCTTCCTACAGGTGGATCACTTCTTCCTGCGCGGATCGCCGATGGATATTTCTTTCAGCCTGTTACGATATTTTAATTAAGTTCACATACAGTAATAATGCGATATAAAAATGTTTGTAGGCAGAGAATCTACTGTGATAAACCGAATTTATTCTATGTATTGAAGAAACTACTAGCCTGATAAGATTTTTATATAAATATTAAATTTATAAATAAAATAAACTTCGTAAAGTCTCTAATATTTTGTCTATCAGGCTTTAAGTTCGCTATTAATCAATAATTCTTTTTTTGATAGATTAAGTACAAAATTTGTTCATTTTATTTTGAATATATTACTACTGTTAATGAGGTGCTGTACAAAAAATGATGCTATATATTTTTATGAAGATTGATGTTACATTAACGTTGAGGTACTACTATAGTTCATATACGTATAATACACCAAATGTAGTGTATATTTTTCTTCACAATCAGCACGAATTTGTACTTGTCAAAAATTAGATGTACACCAAATGTGCAGTTATTTTAGTAATCTGGCACTCTACTTTTATTCTAGTACACGTAGTCATTATATTTAATTAAAATTATTACTCATATTATTTATAGGAATAAGTCTACATAGGTAATCACCTGTTCGTGTGTAAAGGAAGGAGTATTATCTCATTATTTATTTTCAGTGTTCACTAATTCTCACATGTCATTGCGATAATTGGCAGGGGATAGCAGGAAGCTTTATTATTCGCATAACCAGTAACGAAGAAAAATGTCTCAATAATTTACATTTCCAGGTTCTCATTTATGACTAATGACGCTCCATCGCCTTGTGTCTTTAATAAACAATTATTGAATAATCTCATCTCATTACCGAATGAAAAAATGTTATAGATGTTAGAGTTTTAAAGTCTAGCTAGTGCATAATGAACTTAGGGTTTCTTGCTTCTATCTCTAGTCGTTTAACACGCGGTTCACCAGGGAAAGAATAATTGACGAATGTAAATTTTACGATGCAGAGGCGCGAAGCCCGAACGACGATGAGTTCGAGGGCACCCTGATGCGTAAACACGAGTGGGAGAACACGACGAAGAAGGCGTCGAACCGGTCCTGGGTGCAGGTCTACATGGTCGTCAGGGGCCAGAGCCTCGTCGCCTACAAGGACCAGAAGGCTTACAAGTCGCAGCCGGAGCAGCTCTACAAGGGCGAGTCGCCGCTCGACCTGAAGGGTGCATCTGTCAGCGTCGCCAATGACTACACCAAGAAAAAACATGTCTTCCGCGTCAAGTAAGCGAATTCTTTGTTATAAAAGAGATTAGTCTATTTTCAATTTTACTTTTTGTTTAAACATTTCTATATTAAAATATTAGAAGCTTTTACTGTTATTTGCAAGTTGCATATTTCACAGGTTTCTGTCTCCTTCCTTAGATATTTTTGGAAACAAAATATTTCAGTTGTTTGTGTACAAAATTATACTGAAAATAGAATCGGTATTTTAAATATACTGCAACTAAAAAAAATTCAAGCTCCCAGAGAAAAAAAAACTACAAAATTTTTATTTATGATTATAATTTCTTATATAAAATAAGTTTTAAATATTTGTATTCTGTTTTATAAAAATACAAATTTTGAATGAAATTTGCTTGAATACATCAACAAGTTTTACTTAGTAAAGAACAGTCCGTCGATTGATGCATCAACACCCTCAATATACCCGTTGTACACGCACAAAGCGAGCTATTTTCCCATTCTG
Organism: Eurytoma adleriae; assembly: GCA_900480045.1. Lineage (NCBI taxonomy): Eukaryota > Metazoa > Arthropoda > Insecta > Hymenoptera > Eurytomidae > Eurytoma > Eurytoma adleriae. Next base: position 147,727 of record UXGC01000190.1, on the reverse strand, counting down.
ACAATCGCCTTCTTACATTGCAGGACGCACGGCGGAGCCGACTTCCTGTTCCAGGCCAAAGACGACGCCGAGATGAACGAGTGGGTGTCGGTGTTGAACCAAGCGGCCCAGGGCGCCTCGGTGGCCGGTACGTCGCGGGCCCACACGCTGCCCGCCCCCACTCAGGCCGAGACCAAGCGACGCAGCTTCTTCACCCTCAAGAAAAAGTGAGTCCCCATTCAGCGACATCGGCCACGCCGGCCACCTCCTCCTCCTTCGTTAAAAAAAGAAACACCCTCGTCATTTGCGCGCGAGTGGAGCGACCCCTCTCTCCTTCTCTTTTTTAGAGCGAGGACCAACGTCGCAGGACTTTGTACGTCACGTATCGATCGATCGGCACTTTCATTTATACATAGTTCATTTATATACCATTGTGCGCTCTCTCGTAGATTATAGAGGAGCTTTAAGGGATCCGACCGAACGTTTTATAATCACGCCTCTCGAGATTGTGAATAAACGATTGTCAATTTTGTACATACTTAGCAGTTTTTTTAAAAAAGATTTTTGTACATTCAGCGTTATGGATGGTAGTGATTTTGCAGAACGGATATTAAGCTGGCAGATGTATCGGATCTTTTAAAGAAAGTCATACCACATTTTGCTGTCGCCAACATTAATATGAATCAATCATATAGAAAGTATAGTCTGCTCGTTTTCATCTCGCTTAAGTTACGTTTAGATCTCATCGATACATTTGTAGAGCGTAGAAGTGCAAATCTTTTTTTTAGCGAGAATCGAGAGAAAGAACATTTTTTTAAAAATAGGACGCACCGCTACAACATCCGATCATATTCGCATTTGTCATATTTTAGAAAAGCCAAAAAGTAGAAAGCGATTTCCAATGAACAGTAAGAATAACACAGTATCACACAATTGGAACAACATTTAGAAATGCGGTGAGTCAGTCGCACAATTCTATCAACAAGTTACCGTTGTCATATACTGCACGATTAAGCGATCATATATATCATAATTGTTTTATTCCTTTTATAGTTTAATTTTTTTAACGATCACGTTATGGTTATTTTAAATAATAAAAAAAACTCCTACTTTTTAGATCACTTTTAAATTAAAATTTTTTAAATTATAATTTGTAAGGTAACCATAGCGTGTCTTTTTTATTTAATTACTTTGATTTTTATTAGCTTAGTTTTATTTGGAGTAAAATACGAGGAATGTTCTTCCAATTGTGAATGCGGAATGACATAATATCATAGAGGTGTCACATGACATCTGCCATCAAGTGGTGATTCATACGTCAAAAGCCTGCAACAAAATAGAAAATTGCCCCTTAAATATTTTTAGACGTATAAAACACCACTTGTTATTGTCCTTTTGTTTATCGATAAAATTCAGCGGACCCGGATCGAAAAGCTTTTTTCCATTACGTTAATTTTTTATTGAGTATACTGCGTTCGTTGTTTTCCTTATTTATTTACTTATTTTTAGTGAACTTTTAGCGTTACAATCCATTATCGATGTTGTATCGCTGTTAGTTACTCATTGCTATATCATTCATCGCTTACTGTCGCATCATTTCCATTCAACCCTCGAAATGCTTTTTGCTGCTTTCCAGATTACTCTTATGAGAATTCATTATAACATTATTACGACGACACAGCGATAACAAGTAATTTTAGTACAAAAAACTAACTTAATTAAAATTAATTTCTTTTTTAAACTTTATTAACTAGTTTAGTAAAATAGATACATATTATTTAGTATAACTTTTCATTCAGCAAATGAATTATTATAAATAATTGTATACATTTGTTATTGGAATTTTGTTATAAACTTAAGTCTAGGAATTATCATTCATTTAGCATGTGCAATGTTCTTTATTTTTTATTAATTTTACAATTTTTTGTAGAAGACAATTGCAAAGTAAATTGTGCATTAGTTTTATTCGCATTACAGTACGATATTGTTCAAAATTTACAGTGATTAGGTATAATCGACAACAAACATGTGTATAAATCTTATCTGTATCACTAAGTGCTTTTTATTTTGATTATGGCTACATTTTTAATTATATTGAAAGTAAAAGTAAACTATAAAATTATATTTTATTTAATTATATTTAGATTGCTTTAGATCATTTATTGCTATTTTCATTATAATCAAAATTCTAAAATTTCAAATTAAATATGATAGTGACTTACAGTAGTAAAATTAATCGATAAGAATTAAAAAAATAATAATTATAAGACTCGTAGTCTTAAAACTGACTATTTGGCATTTGTATTACATCGCCATGCTAATGCGAAAAAAATTTGTTTTTCAGCTAAACTGGAGCAGCAGAGTTTGGCAAGAATGGAAGTGTCAGCTGAACCGGCCACGCTCGACGTGCGCAAGCCGACGTGCACGAAGAAAAGCCACAACTCACATTTGAGCACACAATATACACTCTTACATACACAAACATGCGTAAACACATACACGAAAGCTTCAAAGAGAAGAAGAGGAATATTTCGTCGCTCTACTTGGCTAAAGCAACGCTAATAAAACGAGTGAAGGTGAAAGAAGATAAATGGATGTTCCCCCCTTCGAAGTGACGAGGCCCGAGCGCGTGCATATTATTGTCATTAGAGAGGCCATCCAGCCGTCGCCGCTCGCTCGGGCAAGATTCGCGCATTAAGCTCAGGCTCCCCCCGAAGGGGCCATTTTACGCTAAGTAATCGCTGAAGTAGAGAAAGAAAAAAACTAAAAGGATAAAAGATGTAATGTTTAAAACGAAACAAAAAAAATAATTAATAATGTCCCAAGTTAGTGCGATCGATTTTTCTACGTAACATGAGGAAGAAAAACGATTTCCCTCAGTCGTCTAAGTCCCTCTATAAACGTGTCTCTTTGGCATCATCGACGTACATTGTAATATGAGCATGAATATTATATATTGTGTGGAAAATGCGAATATCCCATCGGCGATGCATGAATTTTACGCACCAGAAGTACTACAAAGTAGTAAATTAGGGACTGTCTGTCGTGTTCTTTTTTTCTTTGTTTAGTTTATTATTGTACTATTATAATTTTATTATTAAACCATATTATATTATTTATCGAACGACACTGCACAGTGGATATAAAAAAGAATTAACAGTCCGTTTGGATTTTAACGTTGATTTTTTATGTATGTGAATGAAATCGCTCAAATGAACGGTAGAACTAAACTGGACTGTTTTTACTGTGTATGTATGAACTTCTTGATAAAGAAACATTGTCCCATTGTTTTGATCGATCCTCATCGACGACTTTTTAACGAAACAAAGCATCTCCTTTTTTAACGAAGCAAAGTAAAGAAAGATTGTTTTAGCGAACGAACGCCTCGAGTGTTACCCCTTATTTTATACTGATTTTGTAGAAACACGAAATTGTATCTATTATTTTTTAGTACAAACTCTACTTTGCTTGTGCAAACTGTTCTCAGTTGCTCATTTTTTATAGAAAAATAACGAAAAAACAATGACTATTACGTTTTTACTCGCGGTAAGTCGACGAAATATGTGAAATCGAGGACGTCGAGATAAATAAAAATAAATTGTGCGCAGGAGAGAAAAAGTACCGTGTGTATTCTTTTCTTTGAAAAAATGTTTTAAATTCTAAAGAATTATATTTTTATTAACAACACTGCCTTTGTCAGAAATTACTTGTAATTCAGTACTTTTCCTCATATTGGCAATCAATAATTATTGTTATTTTTGACTGCCATGTGTATTTTATTGAAAACTTTGCTGCGCTAACTTGGGATAATGTATGAGATATAGCTTTTAACGATTGTTAAAGTCGCATTGTCTTGAGAAAGAGTAGAGAAGGAGAAAGTAAAGATGTTTAATCGCTCTGAAAGAAAAAATATTGTCTGTAATGATTAATGAAGAAAGAGTTTCCTCCCATATGAAACCCAATTTATTAATATTAATTAAATGAAGATAAAAATGAGGCAAAATGCATATACATATATATTTAATTCTTCAAAGGCTTTTGAAAAAAACAAAAGCTTTATATACTTAGATAAGTCATAAATAATGCGGATCCTCGCCAAACTGAATCGTGTAGTATATTTGTGAATTATATTCGTTATCTTTGTTTTTTTCTTAATTGTAATTGTGAAAAGATTTTAAAAAAGAAAAAATTTTCAAACGTTCTTATTTGAAAATTATAAACTATTCTAGCTGCAATAGCTACGTGAATGCCGTACGTAGAAATTTAATTTAATTTTTATTTCTTAGACGGGTACGATGTTATTAGATGTCATATCTCTGGAAAATTAAATTGAGAGGATCAAGCGTCGTTTTACCTGAGAATCAGACGTTGTTTAGAGATAAATAAGTTGAAAAAGAAAGAAAGAAACAAGGAAAAAAAGGAATTCTTGTACTAAGAGAGACTTGTACATAAAATATGTGAATCTCTATTGCACAAGAATGCTTTTGAGAGACAGCAGAGGCAGCATACATATGTTATTATATATATTTTTTATTTTAAACGATTTATAATCTGCTTTAATCGCGCGGATCTATATTATATAAATATATAAGACATTTTATTTAAGTCTAAAGGTTGCATCGCTTAAATTAAATACAAATTTATAATATCAATTATTATCGCTGTGCTTTTTCTCCACTTTTATTTTTTTCTTTTACATATAGTTTATGACTATTATATTATACATTTATCGGTAAGAATGTATAAGTAATCATACAGGCAGATGAATCGAATACTATAGTAATTAATAATACACAAAAAAAAAACTTAGATGACTCCTTTTTCATTTTCTATAAAAACATACTGCATACTAAAAGGCGCTTGTTGATCATTTTTTCTGAATGAATGTATCGTAGTTCATCTTCTCTCACTGTCAAAAAAAAAAGTAAAACAAAAATTACTAATGATAAAGGAAACAAATCAAATTTCAAACTTCATCGCGTCTAGAAGTAATGTCAAATACATAAATCAACATAGATAAACTTTGAATATTTAAGAATGCGATACGTACTTTTAAGTTAACGTACACATTAACTCGCCATCAATTTAAGAAAGAGGTGTTTTAAATGTTCCGCTTGCTAATTATCTACTGTGACGCGTGAAAATAAAACAAGACGAGAAGAATACTTGAAAACAAAGGAAGAGAGATTAACTGCCAGTGAATGAAAGGAGATTTACGACCTTGAACTTGATTAGTTTAATATATTTATAGATCTAGTCCCGAGTTATTAAGAAATAAAAACTACGGAGGCTGGATTTTCTTGTACGAAAAAAAAATTTGTCATCAAGAGAAAAATCAAATGCGACTTACTGCTATAATAAATCGTTGTTGGAAGAATTTACACTGTTTTATCGCAGCTCATTTGAGAAGTTCGTAGTTTTTTACTGCATCGAGTAGCGATACAGTCTTCAAGTTTTTTCCTTTATTAATCATGTTCATAGTAGAATAGTTCGGGAAAATTTACAATTACATTCGAGTAAGTTTGTTACATTTATTTCGAAATTTTATCTAATTATTTATTTAATAACTTCAAGCAAATTTTTATATGATTTTCAATATTGCCTGATAAGTTTTAAATTAATTTTTACGGATGAATATTCTTATGAAAAAATAATGTAAATTAAGGATAACTATAAAAAGCATTTAAATTAAAAATAGATTTGACACTGTTGAGTATCTAAATTAAAGACGAATCTAGAGCGTTGCTTAAAATAACAACTACGTTGCATTCAGTGCCTATAAAAGTTTGTTTCCTCACTATTTATTTACATTTTGAGTTGAATCTTATTGCACCGCCACGCCTCAACCATACGTCCTCCACGCGATAGTGGCCGAGTCTCTGGATAACGTCTCCATAGTCGGCTTTCCTTATCAACATCTAAACGTCGGAGAACGAGAAGTGAAGCGAGATACGAAGATGGTATCTCATTGAATACAAACTTTCAAGAGAACTATAACTTCCACGTTAAATATTAATTCGTGAGGAAAAATGTAAATTCAAAAAACAACAGCAAGAACGTGGTAAAAATTACCATTTTTGGAGTAACAAAAAGAATAAACATTTAAAAACTCTTTTGCATATTATGATCAAATATTATCTGCAAATGCTTTTTTAAAAAGCTTTCAATAGTAAAAGTTTTAATTTTATTATCATTTTGTTATATTTTTTTCATGGGTACTTATTATTAATAAGTTATACCTGAATAGTATTGTATTTTGATTATTTAGTCATTTGTTGTTATAATTTGATTAAACTCTTTATTGATTACTGTGTAACGTAATAATATTCAATGAATTATTTATTTATTTCCATTTTCAAATTAGATAACGTCAAGCAAAATACGTAGATCATTAAAAAATTATCACTGACTTACACAAAGAAACTCAACTACTACCTACAAACATAACGACGCGAAAATCGAAAGTTACCTTACATTGCAATTATAAAAAAAAACTCGTTTGCAAGTATGCCCAGAGTGCATCTATAAAAAGAAAAGTGCGCGTTTAAAAATTGAGCGCCTCCGAGTGCGCGACACGCATGCGCCGCGGCCGACTACGCGGAATCGTAGAGGGCGCCGCGGGCCGGCACAGGCGGCGTCTTTCGCGACGACGGCCAGGCGGCAGGCAGTCAGTGTTCAAGCGCGTCGCTCCGCGCCATCATCGTTCGATCGGCCCGCGCGTGCAGCCCGCACCCCCGAGGTACGCGTGCGTGTCCGCGCGCACGCGTGTTGTTTTTCTCCTCCAGCAGCCGCGCGCCGCGGGTAGACAAAAGAGCAAGAGGTAACGGAGCGAGAGAGAAGCAGCGCGAGGGAGAAGCAGCGAGAGAACGAGAGAGCGAGAGAGAGCGGGATCTGCGGACGGTCGGTGCCCCCTTTGTCCGCGTCTGCACACCACCTCGGGCCGCAGCAGCGGCGCAGTCTGCACAAGATGGCGGCCCCAGGGCGCCTCCAGCTCCTCGTCCTCGCGGCCGTCCTCGCGATCCTGGGCAGCGCCGGCGCCGAGCGCCACGGCGAGCCGGCCCGCACGCTCCACCTGAGCGCGGAGCGCCCCGGCCGCCAGCCCCTGCTGATCGAGCGCGCGAAGCGCAGCCCCGCCGACGACGACGCCGACCATAGGAGGAGCGCCGCCGGCAACGGCACCGTCACCACCGCCACCCCGGCCGCCAGCACCACCGCCGCGCCGCACGTCCACGTCAACAACCCCAACATCACCTCCAAGGTGAGCGGCGCTTGCCGGTCCCTTTTTTTCATTCCCTCCTTTTTTCTCCTCGTTGAAAGCACACGTTTGTTTATGTCGGAGCGGAGCTGCTCCGAAATGCGCAGTGCGCCGAGTTTCGGGGGGAGCCGCCTCCAATTTTTCTTTGTTTTGGACCCGGCGGTTCGGCGGGGGGTACCTTGTTGTGTTTGCACACCTGACCGTCGGAATTTTTACCCTCGGGGAGTGTAGGCGTATCGTTCGGGTTTCCTCTTTGTTTTTTTGCATACGACGACGTGCGACAACAGGCTGCTATACGAGCGCGACGAAAAAGAAAATTTGCAGAATAATCGCTCGGGGCCGATAACCAGCGATTTATTGAACGTTATTTTATCTCCGAAGCGAGCGCTTTCGAATCAGTTGTTGACGCATATGAGTATCGAGTACGACGGTATATTGTGATTCGCGCAATTTGAGATGGTCTGCGTGTCGTTTTATTGCGCGACTGTAGTTTTGTCTGCTCGCCAATGTATCCTGCTTATCCTCACAGTACTATAGGCGAGAGATATTCGTGAATAATTTCAGCTTCGCGCGTTCAAATTTGAGCGGCCAATTGTTATTTATTCGCCTATCGAACGTTCGGTTTTGCGCAAACGACCGTTGCTGGCGATTAGGAAAATTTTAATCAGCTTATTTGGGAAGACAATTGATGAATCATTTTTTTAATCTCGCAAGAGAATAAAACTCGTTATTTCTAGCTACATTTTCCCAAAGTTTACGTAAGGTCAGATAACCGGTACGAGAAAAAGTATACTTTTTCCAGCGATTTTTTTTTTTTTTTGTGTTTAATTCGAATAGTACAGTAAACGTGCGCTTGACTTTTTATCTCGGTATTATTTTTAACGCTATCGAGCGAAAAGATACATTCAGTAGTTTTCCGCGCTTTGCGCTGCTATTTGCAATTCGCCGTTAATTTATTTGATGGAGAGAACGAGCGCACACCCGGGGCATCGGCTCAAAATCCAAATCGTCCGTCGCATCTAAATCACAAAATAACCCCGGCGCGCGCGCACTCGGCGTCATTCACTTTTCCCAAGCGCACTCGACTTTCCATATTTGCAATTCGATGGGTAGGTAGCGTCGGTGAATTTTTTTGTCCCCTCTCGATCCAAGATCGGCGCTAGGCTTTCCGCTGTTTGAACAGTCTTTCCCTTCTTATCGGACGGAGATTAGACACGTGACATTGGCAGTTCTTTGTTTGCCGAGACACACACACGGGCTGCTTGTTTACCTTATCAAAAAATACGGGACGAGCTCGAGGCCCTCGTGTCTGCTGCTATGTCGCTGCCGTCGATGTGCATGCACTTGAGGCTCGACGCGAAGCGGAGAGGCGTCAAAGCCGACGGTTTAAATCGCGTCATTCCGTGTGCGATCGATCAAAATAATCGAGTTGATTTCTAATAATAAAAACAATAATGTAATTTATTCTGATTAAAAGGCTGCTGATCAAAGGTGTATCGTTAAATTGAAGCGATATTTTATAGGCACTTAATGAAATTTTGTTTGACAAATTATATTGAACAAAATTTCAATCAAGCGGAAAATTCCACTTTGAAATTCTCGTTAAGTTAATGAAAAATATTCTCCTTGTTGATTAACGAAGGTCTTGAATTTTCAATAAATGAAAATGTAACTGAATTTCAAATTATCGTCGTACTATATTTTTATGGAAGCAGTAAACGACTATGTTTTCATAATAAAGTTCAGCAGTAACAGCGAATTTTAATATCTTAAGTAAAACTGATAAGAAAGTCGTAGGTGCGTGCAATTAAAAAACTGAGATCATCGCTACCAGCTTGACACGGGCAAAACTGACTCATTAATTCGGCGTATTAAATCTAAAAGATAAACTTCTGTTGAAACACGTAAAAAGTAAAAGCAACATTGATATTTCCTTATTTTAAAAAAAAAAATGTAATTTACACTTTCCAGCAATTTTTTTGTTGTAACACGAAATGTACCTGTAAAATCTTTATTTCTTCATGTACTGAAAATCAGTGGCCCGTAAATATCTCGCCAATAAATTAGAATCGAACATTAAAAAATACTCGTCGACGTGATTACCACCCTAACATTTATCGCCTATCGATAGAAAATCGAATTTTCACAGTCTATCATCAAGCGCATATTACGAGCATAAAATTTGAGCGTAGCGTAAACAAGCGTTCTATCAATAGAATAGTTTAGCGTCGCCAGAGAATGACTCGACGTTTCACTTATCCGCCATCAATTAAGGAAAAAAGGCCCCGAAGGTTATAGCTCGCGTCGAAACAATTATAATCGAGTCTCTTCGCGCCGGCCGATGAACATACACACCCGATCTCCCGTCGCGCAAAATTCGAATCTCGCGGATGCGAGAAACGTCGGCGATCGTCGCTGGGGCGACGTCGAAAATCCCCGTTGCGGTGCACGCGCGCCGAGTAAACATCGCGGGCCGGTCGATGCCACTCTCTCACAGCACATAGCCGAGCTTTCTCACGCCGAGTTTCCCCCGACGAGGATGGCTTCGCGAGAAACGCTGGAAAAACGCACACGGCTTCATCCCCCGTTTTGGAGCGAGCGCCTCCCGGTGATTGAGCGCTCCCCCCTCTCCCCCGGCTCCTTTTTTTCTCTCCTCTCGTTTTCGAGCTATACGCGCTTCGATTTAATTGGTCATGCCAGCGGCGCAATTACGGCCGGGAGCGCGACGGATTTTTTTTTCGGGCTCGCGCAACTGGGTGTATCAAAGTTTGCCTGGATGAATCGAAAATATTTTATACCCGGCGAGATTATTTTAATGCAATATCCCTTTGAGAGCTTTTTAGCTGACTTTTACGCGGGATTTCGGCGATTTTTTTTTTATTTCGTTAGGATTGAATGAACCCGAAACTCGACGCGTTAGATTGCAAACGAAAACAAAAAATTGAATCGACTCATTGGAGTTCGTCGGATTTGAATACGCGAAAATAACGAATATATAGTTAAATAAAAGGCGATATATCGAATAGCGTAAAAATGTAGAATTTTTATACTTTGATTAAAACTTTTTTCATTTCACTTACAAAAAATAGATTTGAAAAATATTCTTTCTCGGAAAAAAACTTTGTAATTTGATATTTTACATTGTTCAATCCTAGGAAACAAATAAGTCCAATTAAAAGAAAAAGTTTTTCTTCCCCAAGCAGCGCAAACTTGAGATAGGAGCCCCATTCATAACGGCGGGCGGAAATGAAAAGTAAAAACGCCGGGCTCGAACGCAAAGTTCCTCATTAAATCCGTCCGAATGTGGATCATAGACGTGGCGTTAGCAAACGTTCGTTCAACTCGGTAGTCTCGTTCGGTGTACTCTCGCTCCTCGTCTCTGCGCGCTCGCGCGCACGAGCTCCCCTGGGTGTTTTGACCATTAGCGGCGCGTCGAGCGAACTGCCCCGATGGGTCTCGCGCCGCTCGACACGGCGACAGGAAGAAAATTTCGCGTCAGCCGAAACGGGAAATGAACTCTTTGTGTGGCTCTCTCCCCTCCCCTCACCCCCGCAACAGCTGCAGTCGGGAAAATCGCGGCGCTGACGCAGCACCGAGCCCCTTCTCTCCTGTCGCTCGGATGACTTACTTTTTCTGGCGCTCGTCGCACTGCTTCATTTCTTTTTTTTTTTTTCGACTCGCAGCAAGTGGCCGGTCGCGCGTTTTCTAATATTCACCTTCGGGAGGGCTTGCGCAACGTATTTGGATGCTAATTGGAATTTGCGAGCGCGCGAAGTTTCCGAAAGGCGAAGACGGGGGGGCGGCACGTGTCGGAAAAGCGCGCAAATATGCGTGAGCGTGGACGACGCTGCGAAAGTGGGTTGGAATACGTGAATGGTAAACTGAAAATTTGAATATAAATCAGGCCGGTAGCCTATTTTAGCGAGGGAGGATCGGCGTCTGGCATAAAGTCGATTTTAATGCATAATGAGTTGTTTAACGCTCGTCGCTGTAATTTGCTTGTAATTGCTTAAATAAATTCGGCTGTTTTCGTGTATTTATTTTGCATTAGCCAGGCAGAGAGAGCAAGTCAATTTGCACGGAATACAAAGTTTAGCGTCGTCTACATTTTTGTGTCTCTTTAAAATTTATTGGAACTGCAAAAAGTGACTTTTTCTCTACTGTATCATTTTGAAAGACTTTTTCGTCTATTTCACGGCTATATAAACGAGCTATTTCGCAAAATGGAGAGAAAGAAAAGAAAAAGCCTTTAATTGGCTAGCAACTATTGAACTTTCAATTCGTTGCCCGGCAAAGCGTCCGCGCGCTCGCGGGCATCCCGTATGGTTAATCGACGCGCTCTCGCGCATCGCGAGATATGCAATCAAGTCAATTTGTCAATTAAGCCGGGCGGCCGAGGAGAGCAGCCACCGAAGAGCATACGGTCTCTCCCGACTCGGGAGGGAGATGGGGTCGGGTCGCGCCGCTGCGGCAACGAAAGCGAGATAAAGCCTCTTTGTGGCTTTCTCACGTTAAGGTCGATAACCGCCCGCATGTGTCCTTTTTTTTGCCTCTCCTCCCTCAGCGACGGCGGTGGCGGCAGCAGCAGCAGCAGCAGCAGCAGCAGCAGCAGCCCTTTCAGGGCCGCGCCGCCGCCACCGCTTCCTTCCCTCGGCGCTTTTGTGTGCATACGGGCGGCGCACAGCAGTCGACTTGCCGCCCAGCCGCGCTTTTGGCCCGCGAGGCGGGCCGCTTTTCTCTTTTCGTCTTTTCGCCTCTTTTCCCCGCCCCCCTTGTGCATCCTCCGCGCTTTCCTTCTGCCGGCGCGCATCCACCCTTTATTTCGCCCTTTGTTTTCATTCTCGCTCTTCTCTGAGCCCTCGGCACACCGAGCAGTCGGAATTATGTATGCGCGGGAGGCTCGAATTTTTTTTCGCTCTTCGACCGACGCTGTTCTGGCGCTTGGAAAAATAGTACCGTTCGACTGTCTGTCTGCAGTTTCGTGGTTCCTCTTAAAACAATCATTGAAGTGTTAGCGTGATGCATTGCGTTTTTTATTTCATGAATGAATTTGATTAAACTCAGTTTTTGTTTAGATTACTCTTCGTAAGTTGTGTTAATTTTATTTTGAAAATAGTCTGCACAGTATCGCTGCTGGTGCGATATTTGATGTTATGAATCATTTGATGTCAGTTCTCAATCGAAGTTTATAACCGTATTAGGATGCACGGAAACATTTTCATATGTATTCATGCTGCTGTGATTCACGGTGCTAACTTAGTTTATGTAAATTTGATATCAGTTCAAAGAATTTGCTGTAACGTAAATTCCATATTTATTGTTGCAATTAACAATCTGAAACAGACGGATTACTTTATCAACAATATTGAGTGTTTAAATCGTTGTTTAATTATTGTACAAATAAATAAATAAATGTATAACCTTTTTCAAGTAAGGAATATTTTCAAATAAGGAGAAAAATTTCCGGCGTTCGCTCGAAATGTCTGGAGAATGTCGTCCTTTTCTCTTGTGTCCTCGCTTTCCTTAGAACTCGGATGAATGCAACCCTCATTCCCGCTTTTCCAGGCAAATAAGGACACCAGCGTTTGATGGTGCCGCCCGGACGGTCCGCCCTCTCGGTCGTAAACGGCGTCCCAGCGTGGCTTCTTTTCGCAAAACAAGCATTTCAGTCGCTAAAGTTTTTCTTTAGAGCGGATTGCCTAAAGAGAAAAAAAAGAGCACCATTTTTACACGGGCCGCTTACAATTGATTCGACGTAAAGTCACGGTTCTATTGGATTCTAAACTTAACTTTTATCTATTTTCGAGACGCGGCAATAAAGCGAACGCGGAAGAACGTAATTTTGAGCCCGTTCAATGAGCAGCATTCTCGAAAGGGTACAATTAAATTTTTGCCCCGCGTCTCAATCCGCCCACTCGAGGGTCGAATCGAGGCTGGAGCGCGCCGCAGCTCGTCATTAAAATTCCAAAAAGGAAAAGAGGAGAGTCGTACCCGCGCGCGCGCCGACATTATAATTGTCAAAAGTTAATCCTCCGATGGCGGAGGAGGGAAACGCGAGATCTCCTTCGCTTACTTTTTTTTTTATTTCATTTTAACCCCGACCCAGAAGTGCCTCTCCTCGGGGCGTAAGTGCGACCCCCCGCGGCACACTTGAAAATCCTACCGCGCGGGTTTGTAAACCCGCATTGCACGTATACCGGCCGCTCGCGACGTAATTTATAAAACGGCGATTGTTCCGGCGGGGGCTTCCTTTTTTTTGGGCTCGGCTGATTTTTCACAGGCCACAAGTGGCCGCGATGCCCGGCCAGGGAACGTCGCTCGCGCACTTAATGGCTGTCCAAATTCATTTTGGGTATGCGATTTATTTGTTATGGTTCCGAAGCACTGCGCCGTACGCCGCGTATCAAATTTATATCGGGTGTTTTCTGATTTAAGAGGCAATTACACGCTGGTCTCTAATTTTTCTTTTTTAGCGCGCGCTACCGGATTTTACGCCGAGGTTCAAACTGTGATTATTGATCCGAAAAAAAAGACTTTACTTTTTCGTTATGTTTAATTTATACTACCGCGATAATTTCATTTTACGATATACCGTAAAATTTGAGCGCGGTGACGCACTTTGGCACGTGACTCTTTCGGAAGGATATTAGTAAAAGAGAAGAGAATTTTACGCTTTTTAATTTATTCCTTTCAAAAACTTTCGTTATATTACACTCTTAATTAGACTTTTATTGAAGATATAATTTAAAATTCATTTATTCACCCCATCGATATGGTTACGGTTTAATATTGATGGATGCTGACACGTTAATCCGACGTGAAGAGAAAGCCTGAGCGTAACTTTTAATATTTATATCATCTATATCAGATCTAGATTCCAAGTGTAATTGTATCTTATTGCTTGAATGTTTTTCGATAAAAAAACAGAATAATCGAAATGTAATGTATGTATGGAATTGCAGATGTATAATTTACTGTTATTTCTTTAAGTAACTTATCAGGTTATCACGTCGTTCGGAAATGTTAACTATATAGATGAGTGAACATAAAGTTTAATTATTCACATGATATCAAAGTTTCGTAGAAATAATGTGCCATTATTCGCAGCGAGCCAAGATTAAACAGCAAAGGTTTTTAACGAATAAAACTTTCATGTAAAAATGTGAGCCTGTTTGGTAAACTTAAAGTCGCCCAAACAACTGAGGGAATAAAATATCTAAGTATAATAATTTATAAAAAATCCAGTTATTTAATGATTTATAGTTAGTTTTATTTAAAATTCTAAATCTCGTTTAGCAACTATCTTTAAAAAAAGAAACGGAAAAGTCCGACTCTTTCTACTAAATTATGAATTTTCTCTGGAAGGTTTCGATTTAAAATCTGATAAATTTAACAAACCTTTAATTCGTTTTTCATTAAAACTGCGCCAGTTTTCGTAAATTTTTCAAATCGGCAGTTATCGTATTTCCTATTATCTTCCCTATCGATCCACCGCATCTGCGCTAGATTTGTTCACCATTTTTCCGAACTGAAAATCGTCGAAACAGACAAGGCAGAAGAAAGCCGCGGTGCTCAAAAAAGGCCTTATTACTTGGGAAAGTAAAGTGCCATATGCCGCCGGTAAATAGAACTTTTCTTAACTTCGGAGTACATATTAACAAAGTTGCCCCCGCGAACAAAATGGAGTTTGCGAACTTGTTCGCGGAGGGGATGCAGAGGGATTTTTCGGGCCCTCCGGTCGTCGCTCACTTTATATCCGCCGGTAGCGCGGAGCACTGAAATTGACAGACGAGATGTGAACTTCTTGGAAACCGTCGGGCTCGGGTTTTCCCGAAATCAATCAGGCGTGATTAAGGGGCGCGCGCCTCGCTTTTTATTAGTCAGTCGACGTGCGCTCTAAGTGCGGTCGCTGCGACGCGATGCTCCACGCTGCATCAAAATACTTCGGAGGGCTTTAAAATTGAAATATGACGCTTTGACGACATAAAAGTCATTTTTTTCTTCGACGTTGTTACAATGTTCGAACTGAAATATTTTGTATGTACGGGAAATTAATTAAAAAATAGATAAACGGTCAGGTATATAACGTAGAATCTGTTAATGTGAAAGAGTGAACAAACGTTCAGTTTGAATGGAATCTGAACTAATCAAGTTGATATTAATTCAGGAATAGAGGGATTTTTCACTCTCTTCAAAGTAAGTCGTATTCATGAATTTATCAATTTTGTCTTACCGATTAAAAATATTGAATTCGTCCTTGCAACGTCCATTAAAAAATGAATATTCACGGAACTTTGATAACAGCTTTTATTAGTTTTGCTGATATTAAATCGAGCAGAAAAATACACTTACACGCGCGTACTCGCTCTTTTCGAGTGCCCAACTTTGCAAAGTGAATTTTAAACCTGGGCGGAAAATACTTGAACGATGAATAACGATAGTAGACGCAGGAAAGAAAACGGACAGCTGAATATATTTTCCTATTTTCCTTGAACTCCAATTAATCATTCCGCATACTCGGCTTCGAAAAAAAACTTGCCAAATAAGAAAATAAAGAGGAGAAAAGCGAGAGAAGCAAAGCGCATATATCCTTGCAATTGCCGTAAAAGACTATGTAGAAGTGACTCAAACCCATGGTCGAAATGAGATCGCGCCGTACAGATTCGGTGCAATTTCAGTGGATAAATTGCACTTGACTCGGGGCGTCCATTGCGCGCACACGTTCAGCCTTAAAATGTGCGTGCTAGACAAGAGAGCCGAGCGCGGGGCGATTGCGCTATCGATTGTCTCCTCGGCGTCGGTTGTAGCGGCGGCGGCGGCGGCTGCGACGCCGGCGGGGGAGCATTATCAAGCGCATGCACGCCTCGGAAACAAAGAATTGACCACGTTTAACTCTCGTTATTGATAATCGCCCGTGGAGCTGCGCGCTGAATTGAATCTTGAATCGCGCGCGGCTGCCTGCGCTCAATCACTTCGCAGCGAAAACACGAGCCCGACGAGGCTGCCTTGATAAGGAAGCCAGCGACGCTCGCTGCTATATACCTTGTGCAAAGTTGCGCTATCTATTTTTTTCTCTTTCAGTATATAGATATACAAGACGAAAACGGCGATAAGCGATTTAAAGTGATTTCTCTTCGATGAGTAGATTGAATAAGCAGTCGTCGAAAGTGAATTTTTAATAAACTTGAAGGCTCTCGGATTTTAGCGCTTGTTATCGTGGTCGTGGTGTTTTCTGTTATAAAATTTGATAAAAAAAAAGAGCTCGTTTGCTTGTTTTACAGTTATGCTTTCGAGTGACCTTGAATAAACACTGTGCTAATTTACAATTTTAAAATTCAAGTGCTGCTCTTTCTTATTCGAACACGCGTACATCGTAGAATTGTAATGTAGTCAGGATAAAGAGATAAAGAATCTAGAAAACGCAATTAGCGATATAAACGTCTGATCGAGGTTTAACTTGTCATAATAATCTTGGAGCTAAAGTATTTACTTCAGGATATTTTCATTGTTTAAAATTTCGAAATTATTTTGCTATTAAAAAGTGCCTTGGATTTTATTTTCCTTTGTAAATTTAAAATTTACTGTTGTAAATAATAATTATTGCAATTTTAAAAATTAATCATAATAAATGTACATATTTCATCATTATTATTATAATATTACCTATATATTGGTATAATGTCCGGTATACAATGCGTTAACTTGTATTACGCTGTTTACAGTGCTGTGATTGATTCACGGGTAATATCTCGCGGCGCTATTGGTCGAAATAATGTGGACAGCAAAACGGAAGTTACCGAATTATTTAATACGCAGCTAATATGCGTAGCTCTCAGGAATCGTTATTTTCATTTATTAAATTCCGTACCCCGCATTTTCCCGAAAATGTTTTACGTACATTCGTCGAATATCAAAAAGAATAATTGGAGGTATTATCATATTAACTTTAACGCAGTCGCGTTATGTAAAAAGAATCTTTAATTATACGTCCATTTACATTCGATGATTAAATTTCAATATTAATTGCAACTTTTACAGTCAACTTTATATTTCGGCCAATAAAATGGTTGCGCTTCGCGCAATAAATGTATCGATCGTAAAGTACGTAATCCCTCAAAACCTCGGGTCTTAACGTTATCGGGAGAAAAAAAAATCCTGGACACAGAGCCTCTTTTCGCGGTCGCAATACAAGCGATGCGTTATCCCAAAAATAATATCCGTCGCAATAGCGCGAGCCTTCGGTCGTCACAAGTCTCCCTTTCGCGTTCTTTCTCTCTCTCTTTCTCTCTCTGTCGCTCTCGCTCTCGCCGCACTCGATCTCCTTTCTCCGTGAACAACGGAAGCGGGGATTTTTCAAGATGATGGGGTCCTTCCCCTCCCCAGATGTTTGACATCGCCGGCGCTTTATTATCAGCGGTGGAGAGAGATAGAGAGAGAGCGAGGAGAGGAGACCCTTTTATATTCGATCCCTCGTGCGTCGGCGCGCGCACTGGAGCAGTCGAGCTTTTTCCGACTCTCCACGGCCTCTCTGGCGCGCGGACGCTGCACCGACTTTTCCTAAACAAATATAGCGACTATTTTTACCTATGCGACTGTCATCTACTTTCTCTCTCCCTTCTTTCCCTTTTCCGCGAGGGTTGTACGTGCTCGCGCGAGTCAATACTCGACCGGAGATAAAGTGGATGTTCGTGTCCGTATTGGAAAATGAAAATTTACTCGTGTTTAATAATTACGCCTCTTTTTCTTTTTTTTTTAAACTTGGTGCTTGAAGTCTACAGATAATACTGGAAAAATAATCGCCTTAAAATATTATTACTGGCTTTTGAAATGGTACTTTTAGGTCGTTATTATTAGAACACTATTTCAAAGTGGGTTTAAATTTCAGAAGAGATTTATATTGCTCGTTTGCTAGGCAGTTTGCAAATTGTAAGCGTTTCCACGTAATAATAAAAGCTTAATTTTGCAAGTACGTTTTTGTATTTTCCAAGCTGCAGAATATTTTTTAATGAATTATTTTTATAATTAAAGTCGTTATTGGAAAATGTACTCCTGCATCTATAGGAAGAGCGCATTTATTTTAGAGTCGCTTCGATGTTGCCATAACAAGGAAAACGTGTTTTGAAAAAACCCTCGGATCAGAAAAAAATAAACTGATCCTTAAAAAATTACAAGCAAAAACATGACGCAACGTACAACCGTAATTCACGAAGACTTTTATATGCACCCGCTACGGTAAAATTACGAAAAAGAGTCAAAGAAAGAATTTCGTTTTTATGCTATCGACGATACGCGAGTGCTCGAAATAAAAAAGCGAGCGCGCCCGGTTCTTCCAAAACCGGGAATAAAAGAAGAGAGCAAAAGCGGGGGAAAACGAAAGCAAAAAGAGCGCCTCGTCTCGCGCATACAATTATCTTGGCGAAGATAGCGCGACCGGCTCGGTTTTCCCCGCGCGCGCGCGCGAGTGAATGGACGGCTCGTTTGGCGGCCTCGCGTGAAAAAAAGGCCGGGACGACTTTCGAGCGACGCCGTTAAACGTCAAGAAAACGTCGGGCTTTTTATTTTCACTTATAAAATAGAACCGCGAGACTCCGACCTTCCTTTATTCTCGACCCGAAGCGTGAAACGGTTCGCCGGGTGCATGCAACCCGCGGCGATGGTTCGGTGTGTATGCGCTCGTCTAGTATGTGCGTGTGCTTTCGGGCACCTCTCTTTTTTTTCTCTCTCCGGCGACGAGAAACGAGATTTGGCGTAAAAAGGCTTAGCGAGTCCTAATGAAAGAGGTGCGCTGTGGTAATTAGATGCGGTCTCGTTAGGGAAGTCGTTAATTTCATTTTTGCGCTGATGCAAAAGCTGAAGAATTGTACGCATAGCGTGTAACTAAATATTATTTTGCAACACGGGGATTTTTGCCGAATAACGCTGGGTTTATTATTAGAGTGACGCTAAATAACCGCAAACTCTCTCTCCGATATCGCGAATACGATATTAATGGAAATATAATACCGATACGTGCTGAAGGGGGGATCTGGCATCTTATTATTACGTTGCTCTTCGAGTATTGAGCATTTCGCTTTTTTTATGTTTTGAAATTAATTTGTGGTTTCTCATTGTAAAAAATAGTGAATTAATTCAGTTATTTGCTGAAAAAAATAACTTTTTATCAATGGGCTCTTGTTTTCCCGTGAAAATAACACGTTTATTCAGTCAGTTATTGATTTGAGAATTAAATTTTTTGTTATCAAATGTATAAACGTGCTATTTATAAATAATTCATAAAAAGATCGCAGTGAATTTATTTTTTTACTCGTTGTATTTACTATTATTTGCTACATGCGTTGAATAATATACATTAAAAAACCTATAGATGGTTAATAATTAATGAATTCACGTACAAAATTTATTTCCATGATTAAATGCAGTTCATGCTGTATACAAATAAACAAGCAAAAGAAAAACATAATATTTTTGATTCAAATTTAAATGCATATGAGCAATGCATATATGCAATTTATCTCAAATAAATATCGGTTTTATTTCATAAAAATGTGATATTTTACGCTTCCGTTTTTACGAAGACTATATGAAACCTTTTTTATCGTGATTGAACCTTTGCTGCTATTACAAATGTTTATTACACTTTTGCGAAAACAATCCATCCACTTTGCGCATACGCGGCAGCGCAGATTTGCAGGTGTACGGGTTTAAACACAGTAATCACGGTAATAAGGTTGAAAAACGTCGGAAATTACGAAAATCACTGGAGTGTACATCTCTCGTATCTCCGCGTCACGCAATCGGAAGAGTCCCGAGACCGAGCGGGAATCTCCCGGCTCCCGGTGCAATTTCACTTCGGTGCTCAATTACGCTCGTAAGAGACTGCGGACGAGGAGGAGGAGGGACGCGCGACGCATCTTCGACTCGTCGACGCGCGGAAGAACAAAAGGGAGTAACAAGTGTTGGGGAGGCATGAATAACCGCTCGAATTAGACGGCGGGGGCATCCGTCCCTTCCCACGTCCTTCCTGGAACTTTCCAGAGCGGCCGATCGCCGATGATGCAGCCGTAGCTGGAGGAGGGGATCCCTCGTCGTGCACTTTCACTGCGCCTATTGCCCGCGCGAGAGCCCACGCTGCGGGATCTCTATGCCCGCGCGGCTTTCAAAATAGAACGATCGACGCGAGTGACATCCGAGCCGCGGGCCCGCGGACACTTTACGCTAGAGATGTTTTTTTATTCGCCACTCGCTCGGACATTTCTAGTTTGAATAGTGTAGATGTCGAGGGAGGGAAGAGGTTTTCAGAGTTTCTGGCAAACCAGATTTTGCCAAGTGAAGTGAATGCACGCTTTTAAAGAAGAAAGTAGAACGACTGTAAAGTGCTTTTACATGCATACTTTAAGACCTTAAAACTTTTTCGAAATTATGTTTTCACGTTCTAATGTATCTTGAAAACAAATTTAATTCAACTGAGAGAGAAACTTTATAATTACTTGAAAAATATTTTATGAATAATTCATTATTTTTTTTCTTTCGTATTGACAGTGGTGCATAAAAGTATCAAAATAATTTAAATATTAAATTTCAAAAATACACGCACGCTTGTTTGCACACAATCGCCTTTACACTCTTATGCAGAATCTCATTCATTTTATCTTTATTAAAGTAGTAATTAAATATTTATCTATAGAAACGTATGATTGCACTCCAATTTGCATTTATCAACAAACACTCTCCAAAAAAAGGGATGGAAGTTTCACATTATGTACGCAAAACAGCTTATAGAAAATTGGAAAAAGAATGAGCAATGAAACCCCTACACGCGTATCGGACTAAATAGTCCTTTATTAATGAGCCATTAAAGAAACTGTCTCCCCATCGCTTTGAAACACGAAATTCTCGTTTAATTTCCGCTCGCGTTTTATCTCCGTCGCCATTGGACGTATCGCTCGGCGTGCGCGCGCCTCATTTCAGTGATTACGACGGATAAAAAAAGAAGCACGAGAGAAAGAAACCCTTTGACGCAGCCGATGCTCACGATGGGGCACTTCAAAGCGACGGAGGGTTCGTCGACTACTTCAAATAATCGTCATTCTTTGTGATTTTTCAGGCGTGACGCCGGTTCTCGTCGTCCGGCCAAAAAGAAAAATTGAAAATTTCGCCTGTGTCTTTTGCGACGCCGCCCGATCATTATTATCCGTATACAATTGCATAAACAACGCAGCGTTCGGCCGATTGGCGTGACGACGTGACGTAATTTTTTTTTTTTGGCGTATTTTAATCGCGCGCGCTCCAAAACAAAGGATAAGGAATAAATAAAGGATAAATATAGAAACACGTGATGAGGAGGGAACGTGGGTTGCTGTTTATTTTGCGATAAATTTTGCAAAGCAACGAGTAGGCTAAACAAAGATAGGATACGAAAATATTGCGCACGAGCCAGCTGCTCGAAAAAGTCACGCTCTTGAAATTCAAGGAGTTATAATGACACCTAATCATTTACACGTATTGCCTTCTATTGCAGCTTTAGAATGAGTAATTGATTTAAAATATTTTATTATTCAAAATTAAAGTAAAAGGTCAGTTGAAAAAGTGCACTATTTGTGGTATCGAAGTTACATTTTTATTAGTCGTACATTCTCTGATAATTACCTAATTGCTGTGCTTCTAAAAATAGATATCGTTCACAATGGTAATAACGAAATAATAGCACTTAGTAAATAACAGATGTGTATTATTGAATGCCATTTTCCATCACAGCTATATAATTATGAAAGGAAAGGAAGGGACTATTTATAGATATTATAAAACGGTCTTTCTTTCATACCTTCTAGTTATTTTATTTTCACTTAATGTCCAGATCATTGCACAAAATACTCGTAAAGTTTCATTTGTATATACCATTAATTTTTTATTTATAATTATTAATTTCTCGATCGCTGCCATTTGGTACAAGGTTACTTTTTCTTCAAGTATCATTGATAATGACTTCCTGCAAGGAGATACTTCCACGTTGACATTCTTGAAATATATACACATTGACCGGACACTAGAAGCTGACGCGCGAAAATAGCGAAACTCGAGGAGACGCCGCCGCTGCTACTCCTCCGCATGCCACTTCTGTTCTGTGAAGCAGCTGAGATAATAGAACGTGGACTTCGACAAAGCGTTAATTACTTCGTGAAAGATGGTCTTTATTTGTTCGCGCCGTATATTTTTCCTCGGGTTCGCTAGCTCCACTTTGACGTCTATAAACTGCAAAGTAACATTTGATGGCTCTCGACTTTAGAGCAAGTATGATGTTTTTGTCAAATTGCCTGAAATAATAAAGGCATGAGTTAATTAGGAAATTTCTAAAAAAAAATTTTTTAATTACTCTACTCATCGAGTTACGACTCATTAATTATGAACTAAAATAGCAATAACTCAGTGCTTCTATATATTCTGTTTATAAAAGAATCGTAAACGATTGATCAATACAATTTAGTTCATGGAAATGGAGAAAAGTTGTTAATCGTTTATATTCAATACGTAAATATAAAAGCTTTATTTATAATTTATGAAGTGTTGAAATGTTATTTTCCATTCAGCCATTTAATTATTCGTTTACCTTTCAACTTAATAAAGGAGATATTTGAAGAAAATAGAACACTGATTACCCTAGCTATATATGTACCTTTTCAGTTTTCTACAAATTATCCACCAAGCAACGAAATTCCTCTAAGCATACTTTTTCGCGCAGCGCCATATCTCCAAAAACCTTTGAATAGACCAAGGTAATTAAATGAAGCCCAGCCGCAATTTAAGCCCAATCGATAGCGGTATATTAAAACAAAGTGCGCGGCATCTCCGACAGCGCGCCGGGGAAAAGTAGGCTCCGTGTGCCGTTAACACAATAAAACGGCGATTATCGCGGAACAATGGGGGAGGTCGTCGGGTAGGCGAGCCCTACGCGCGCGCGCCAACAAAGCCCATCATAATTTTCCCACTTTCGCCGTCGCGAGGGTGTGCTGCGGGCCCTCTCTCTCCTCCTCGTCACCTGCAGCCGCCAACGACGGTACACACACTCCGGGGGAGCACAATGCAACCCGCGCAGACTCCTCCTCTTCCGCGGGGCCCGCGTGACTCACTTTCGGCGCGCGCGACTCTCCCGCGCACATAATGGAGCGATAAGGCAATTGACGGACGAACGCGCGGCTGCTTCTCCCGGCCGCAGATAATGCCGGCCGCGACAAAGCGCTTTGTCGTCCCGCGCGCGACTCCACCTCCTCTCTCCCTATTTTCTCGAAAAAAAAAGCTCGTCGTCGCTTATCTACCGCAGGGATTTACCCACTCGTGGGTGTGCGGAATCGAGAGGCTCTTTAGGCGATAAGGAGGGGTGAGCCGGTTAGAGTGTGGTCTTATGATGTTGGGATTAGTTTTTTTTCTCTTGCCTCTCTTCTTTTTTCCGGTAAATACGGGAGTGACGGATGAATTTAATTAGGTGCTTGAGTGGAGGCAGGACGGCTGGAGATTTCAATTAATTCATTTACGTCGCCTTCGTTTCTTCCTGCGCGGAGTGTCTGCATAAGCACGGCGCGACTTCCTTGGTGGACCTAAGGCTCTTCTTTCGAAATGATTTAACGACGCACTGAACGAAAATCTTTTCGACTTGACGGTGGCTTTTCCATTCCATAATAAATTCTGATTAAATCTTTTGGGGGCTATTAGAATAATCCAGTTTTCGTTCGACGAGTCCCTTTGAAGTAGTGCGTTCCTTTGTCGCGGAAAGGTGGAGTGAGTTACAAATCCTTTTTACTCGCTTGTCAGCAGGTACTAGTAGTTTAAGATCAAAAGGGATGCATTACACTTTTTTCTAGGAAATGTTTATTCTCATAATTTAAATTTCATTCGTACTAATTGTTAATGAGATTTTGCTAAATGTTTATTTCTAATTAAATCTCTGAAATTAATTTTCAACGAAATAAAGGAAGTCGTAATTAATTCGTCGAAATAATTAAAATTCATAAAAATGATTAGTTACTCTTAAAAAATTATTTGCATAATATTTTTATTTATAGAATTCGAACAAACATGTGAATCATTTTTTTTAATATTACATCAGCCCGTACTAAATGTAAATTTTAAAAATCATTTAAAACAAATTAAATAAAAGTCTACAAGTCGTACAATAAATAGTTCACTTTGCATTTGTAAATAAATCTTTATTTTACATTTTTTTAATAAAGTGAAATGAAGATTAGATGAAAAAACGAACGGCAAGTGTATCGACCTCTCGATAACTTGTAAAGTGAGCCGTCGGTGGGGACTCGCCTCCCGTTTGGTTCCTTTCTCCTCATCAAATGTCTTATACGAAAAACAAAGTCTTCCTTGACCAGATCCTGAACGTAAAAAATGGACCGTTTTAATAGCCGGTATCTAAACGGAGTGTCGATCCGTAATATCACCGTGACCGCGGACAGGATGTAGTCCCATCTGGGTGATTACCTGTCACTTTATTCTCAACGTAATGCCTTTACTCTTCGTAATTTTTATTTAAAGAAGATAACGCGTTTTTTTCCGCGAAACTTTTACAATGTTTTAGCGCAGTTGGTAAATAAACTTGCGATTGTACAGCATAAATACACGAGAAAAGTTTTTTTTTTACAAACATGATAGATATGATCCTGCGAAAACAAAGACTAACAAACACTGCAGTGTTTATCAAAATTTTGTTTTCAAATTTTTTTAACATACTTGCAAAAAACTCTTTTCTAGCAATTTATCATACCTACGTTATGCAAACTGTGCTTTCAACGTGGAACGTAAAATAAACAAACTTATTAAAAGTTATTTAAAAGAACATAATGAATGAAATGAAACGTGCAATGTAATTTAATAACATCGTCTAATTCCAGGTCAACGCTTTAAACGACTCGCATCAGCAGTTGATGGTGCACTGGGTGGGCGAGGGCTCGGACGTGATAATATGCCTGGCTCGTGACAGCAACCCGGTCCATCGTTACTTGCCGACGACGCAGCCGCCGGTGCCGGTCAGCCCCAGTGCCGTCTACATCAGCTACGACTATGGCGACAGTTTCGTCAACAAAACCGAGAACTTCAGGGTGTCCAGTGATCCTAGCGCCAAATACGCCACCCTCGACAAATTCTATAATCACCCGACGTACAACTATCTCGTACGTACATTGTCACTGCGTCGTAGAGACGTTTACGGGCGAAGTATAAACTTTTTAAGGAAAATTCTTAGAGTAAATTATCTAACGTTTGATCAATTGACAGACAATGTATACATGTTGAGAGGAGTGCTGAAAAAAAAATTGAAAAGCAGAATGTTATGTGATAAAAACGTTTATGGTGTAAAATAATCTAGAAAATATCGGAAAATATTACGGTAATACAAAGATTAATATATTAGAACGATTTATTAACTACTTTCACGGAAAAAGATTTCCAGTTTTTTTTATAAAATTTATTATCTACGTAAGAAACGTTAGGTCAGAAAATAAATGCACTAGCTTTAATTTAAATTACAGTAATTTTTTCTAGGAGATTTATCTCCTTTTATATAAATTTATTAGACACTGTTATTTTCTTAGAACCTTTTGTTTTTGACAGTTTCAATCGATTCGCTCCTTGAAATATTCATACACAGTTAAAAGTGGAAAATTGAAGAAATCAATGGAAATTGTTTTACATGAAATTCATTATTAAAAATGTTCTCTGAAGAGATAAGAAAAGTAACAAAAAATGTTATAAAATTTTTTATTTTGCCTGTAAAATGCCTTGTATTTCTTGGCCCCATTAAAATTTTGCTTTTCAATTTTTCTCTTAAATAAAGTACTCCTTTTTCAATACATGTTCCTCTCTAAACAATGAAACGTCAGATAATAACAACAAGAATTCTTTCTAAAAAGTCCGTGTTTTCGATGAACGTCAAAGCGACGTTGTCGAGTTACCATTGGAGCAGACTAGTTTAACGGGGGCGATCACGACCCAATTTGTTTTTCAGTGCGTCTTCGCTGACAGTGCGAACAAGTTGATATTCATAACGACCAATCACGGCCGAAACATCATGCGATACAAGCTCGACTTTACCCCGAGCGAGGTGGCCTTTTACGACAATCCCGAGGATGGTAGATCTTCTCGCGTCCTACTCGTCCTCGATAAGAGCGCCACGGATAGAAAGGTATTAAGTCACGTCCAAGTATTTTTCATCGTTTCTTTTATCTTTCTGTTTTCGCTGCTCGAGCGAATAATGAATCGACAAAAGAGATGCTTTGTTCAATTTATATTTAATGTCATGAAATCGTAAATCTTTATGTGAATGTAAAGGAGCAATTTATTTTAAAAAGCAATAACACTTTGATTTTAAACTTAAATGGGTTTACAGAAGGTGCATTATTTTTTCATTGCATCGTATTTCGTTGCTCGACTGAAACGCTGCTACAATCTTTTAAAAATTCATGATAACGCAACGGCGAAATGTTCTTTTTAAAATCTAGATAAAAAAGTTAAATGAATCATCATATTTGTAACTGAATAATTTATAAATTAGACCATATAAAGAACGATGAGTTTTTGATGAATTGCTATTAGCTTTGATGAAAGCTAGATGAATTATAAAACGTTTTTAATGGCTGGTAAATAATTCATTACTCTTTTCCGTTCTTTAAAAGCCAAGTTTCATTCTTCTTTAATTAAAATGACTGTCACAGAGATTTTCTTCGAAAAGGAATTGCTTCTTTAATACGTAAAGGGTTTGACAATTTTAAGTGACTTTAATATTCAATTACGATCTTCTCATTTTTACTAATTTATAAAAATGTTATTGTTTTGTGTAGTTCATTGGATAATGTATAACGTTTTCTGTCTAACAGCTGTACATAACGAGGGATCGAGGCTTCTCGTGGGAAATTGTGCACGAGTACGTAAAGGCTTTCTTCTGGACGAACAGTAAGCCAAAGTCTCTCCTTATCGAGCGGTCCGAGCCCTCCGGTCGCAACACTGTCATCGACCTCGGACCCCACGCCGAGAATTGGACTAGGCGTAACTACACCGAAGTGATCAGCGACATCGAGGACTTCCAAATCCGCGGCGACTACATGTTCGCTACCAAGAAGGTCCGTGCACGCTTAGGGGCCTCATTAATATTTTAGATGTGACGCGCGCATTTACGCTTTTCGGAATGTCAATTTTTCAAGCGGAAAATCGCATCTGCTGTTATAAATATTTATGGAATTAACAGACAAGGGTTTGGATTGTTAATATTAAACTTAAGAGGGATATTTTGAGAGACGAATGAAAGTTTGATTGTTCTATTGCAGTAATCCCTACGAGACAGTCGATTTGAATTATTCATTTCTTACGAGCTGCAGTATTAAACTGAAGCATTTTGGGTTATATTCATTATGGATACAAATTTGTTATTTAATGAAAAGCTGTTTTTTATTTGTTTACGCAAGGATATGTTTTTAAAAAACTTTCATGCTTAACTTTTATGTGCGGAAATTTGTCTCTTTTAATTTTATTAAAAATAATCATTATTTTACAGCCGAAAAATAACAGTACTCAAGGTTTGGAATTTTACGTGTCGTACAAGAACCAGCCGTTTGTGTTGGCGCATTTTGACACAGATCTGAGCTGCAGGGATTACCACATTGCCGACGTGTCGTACGATCGAATTTTCGTGTCCGTTTCTCATACTGAGACGCTGGCAAATCTGTACGTATCTGAAATAGTCGACCTGCGCGGGGCGAAGTTCATCTTGTCGCTTTCCAATATCCTGACTTTCTTCCCAAATAACACCTGGAAGGACAGTTGGCTAAAGTGAGTAGAAATTTTATGGTTTATGTCTAAATAATTGTTATAATATTTATAAATATGAAATACATTTTTTTTAACAATAGTTTTCCAATGAAATAATAAATTAATGGAGTATAAAATATTTTGTTTTACAATCCCATTGGAACAATTCATGATAAATTAACAAATTTTTTTGTAGATAAATTTTAAATTAAATAAAAAATTAAAATTGCAGTGATGCGACTGACGAAGCCTTCACGGAATTATACAAAGTCGAAGGTATGAGAGGTATCTACATTGCATCTCAAGTCCAGGGTACTCCGAAGCTAAACTCGATCGGCCCAGAGCATCTGCTGTCCCTCATCACGTACGATCATGGTGTTACGTGGAACCGTATCAAGGCACCGGAAACTAACCACAAGGGTTTCTACAGCCAATGCCACCCAGATACTTGCTCACTGCATCTCAGTCAGAAGTTCAGTCAGCTTTACCCGGTATCACGAGCAGCCTCGATTATGAGCTCTAAATCAGCGCCTGGTATCATTATGGCGACGGGTGTCATCGGCACAAGCTTGAAGGGTCATCCAGCGTTGTACGTGTCGCGCGACGCCGGTCTTACCTGGAAGCAAGTGCTCCAAGAATATTACTTCTTCAACATGGGCGATCATGGCGGAGTTCTTGTCGCTGTTAAATACTTCAAAACGCGCGGTGAGACCCGCGACATTTCTTATTCGATCGACGAGGGAGAGACCTGGCAAACCCTCGAGTTCAACGAGAAGATGCTTAGGGTTTATGGTCTCATGACTGAGCCTGGCGAGAACACCACAGTATTCACTATGTTCGGCTCTGGTAGTGGTCAGCACCAATGGCTTATCATAAAGGTTGACCTAAAGAAGGTCTTTGCCAGAAACTGTACCGACGATGACTTCAAATTCTGGTCGCCAGCTTCAACAACGGTTAGTATATTATTGTTGCAGTTAATTAAATTTTATTTCAGTAATTTAGAGTAATTAATATTATTTTTGTTAGTTTTCCTTTAATTTGTTTTACAATATCCAACATTTTTCCCTGTAAAAATAGTTTATTTGAAAAACACTAAATTTACAGGAGGTGTCTCCGACTTGCGTATTGGGTCGCAGAGAAACCTATAAGCGTCGAAGTGCAAGAGCGAACTGCTATACCGGACAGAACTTTGACCGACCTGTTAAGACTGAAATTTGCCCTTGTGATGCCATTGATTATCAGTGCGACTTTGGCTTCGTGCGGCAAACTAAGAGTCAGTGGCCTTCGTACTCTTGCATTAGAAATAAATCGCTCACGGAATACGATCCTTACCAAGTCCCACCTAGCTGTGCCCCCGGCAAATTCTACAATAGAACTAAGGGCTACTTCAAAATACCAAATGATGACTGTGTAGGCGGTCGAGCAAAAATGTTTGAACCCGATCAGGTAGGGATAATTTATTTAAGATTTAATATGAACTTCAATTTTATTAATAAAAGTTTTAATACTCATGAGTTCATAATATTTATATTTAATTTTAACAATTTAGATTCCATGTCCCATGGAGGAATTGCCAGAATTCTTACTGGTAGCTCAACGTGAACGTATATCGCGCATTGACTTGAAGGATCAAAAACTGGAAGTGCTTCCGGTAAATGACTTGAAGAATGTGATTGCCATCGAGTTTGATATGAAAAACAATTGCCTGTATTGGGCAGATATAGTCAATGATACGATTGGTCGTCAGTGCTTTAAGGATGGAACTAGTTATCCCGAGATTCTTGTAGAAACCGATCTGAGCTCCATCGAGGGTATGGCTCTCGACTGGGTTTCAAACGTACTGTACTTTGTTGATGGCGTACGCATGAGAATACAGATAATCAGAACTGATTTATCATCTATGGGTCGCATGAGAAGAACTATTCTTGGACCAAATAATGTTCAAAAACCTAGAGGCATCGCCGTACATCCTATGATGGGATACATGTTCTGGACTGACTGGGCGCCTGGAAATGCATCGGTTAACCGAGCTAATTTGGATGGATCCAACATTAAACAGCTTTTCCATACAAGGGTCGAATGGCCAAACGGTTAGTATGAATAGCCAATCTTTATATTTCAAAACAATATTAAAAATGTTGATTATTTAAAAGAAAATTATTTAGTGAATTTTATCAATATTTTGAGAAATTAAATAAAATAAAATTATAACTTATTATTTTACAGGTATTACTATCGACCATGTTGCTGAACGTATCTACTGGGTGGATGCCCGTCAAGATTACATTGGTTCCTCAGACTTCGAGGGTAATGGATTCAAGAAAATCATTCAGAACGACGAGCGCGTTTCCCATCCGTTCGCCGTCGCTGTATTCAAAGATAACATGTACTGGGACGACTGGAAGCAATCGATGATTTTCGTAGCTGACAAAGATCACGGATTCGGTGTGACCACCATCATCGGTCAGTTCGCCGGTCTTATGGATTTGAAAGTATTTGCGCATAGCGTACAATCCGGAACGAACAAGTGCGCCAACAACACCCAGTGCTCGCACATCTGCCTGGGTGCGCCAAACGATAGCTTTGTCTGTCTCTGCCCAGATGGCATGGTCATGCAAAATGGCATTTGCATGTGCCCGGGAGGCGTAAAACCCTACGCTAATTCAACCTGTCCACGCGTCGCTAACAGCTGCGCATCGAATCAATTCTCTTGTGACAGTGGCATTTGCATTCCCGAGTCCTGGAAGTGCGACGGAGATAATGATTGTGGAGATCACTCTGATGAGAATAACTGCAACAAGGTCAAATGCCAGCCTAACACCTTCACTTGCGACGGTGAGAAATGCATTCCCAGATACTGGGTGTGCGATCTGGACCGTGATTGCAGGGATGGCAAGGACGAACTGAACTGCACCTACAGCAATTGCTCTGATTCACAATTCAGGTTTGTTTTTAAATTACATATTGATTTCGGTTACTATTGAATGGTATAGTAAATTTAGAAATTTGAATTCAAAACAAAAGGTTAAAACTTACGATTACTAAATTGTTATGTAAAATTTTAAATAATTTTAATACAATTAATGTTATTGGATGTAGGTGTGAAAACGGTCGTTGCATATCTCTTCGTTGGGTATGCGATGGCGAGGATGACTGTCGTGACGGTTCAGACGAAAAGAACTGCACTTCCGCTCTACCTCCAAGCACATGTAAAGCCGATGAGATGTCATGTAAAGCTGATAACAACTGCGTACCGAAAGCATGGAAATGTGACGGTGAAACTGATTGTGAAGACGGTTCTGACGAAGAGGATTGTACAAGCGTAGAGTGCGAGGTACTATTCTTAGCAACTGCTCTTCGTTTATCTAAATAAACTAAATAAATTTAATTTCTCTAAATAAAATTTTATTATACTAGGTATGGCAGTTTGACTGCAACGCATCGGACAAATGGCATCGTTGTATCTACAAGTCGTGGGTTTGCGATGGTGACGTGGATTGTCCGAACGGCTCTGACGAGGCGCATTGCAATTCGTCGGATACGCACCCACCAACAATAACACCTCCACTGCTCCCAACAAACTCCTGCAATGATTGGATGTACATGTGCAGAAACAAAAAGTGCGTGCCCTATTGGTGGAAATGCGACAGCGTTGACGATTGTGGCGATGATTCGGATGAAATGGGCTGCGGTTTCCCTGAGACGGCCATGACAACTTCCGCACCTACTGAACAACAGCCCCACGTCTGCCGCGACTTCCAATTCCAATGTTTCAATGGTGAATGCATCGAGACTGCTTGGATGTGCGATGGTTCTAATGATTGCCCTAACGGCGAGGACGAACTTTATTGTAGCGGAATGTTTGTGTTAGTATAAATTTAAATTAATTCTGACAAAATTACATTTCTCAATTTTAATTCAATTTTCAATTAATATTATATTTATGGGCTAATTAATTATTACAGCTGCAAAGAAGATCAATTCAAGTGTTTCATTGATGGCTCGTGTGTGCCTTTGACTAACGTTTGCAACGGACTCGCGGAGTGCCCGGATGGAAGTGACGAAAGAGGATGCGATCATCACCATCCAAGTCCACCACCGACTACCTCCTGCCACACCGGTTACTTCCCTTGTGATGAAACAAGATGTTTCCCTCTGTCAGCTTATTGCAATGGAAAACAGGATTGTTATGATGGTTTTGACGAAAGTAACTGCGAGAAGAATAACACAAGAGTTTATCAGGTAAATTAACCTGCACAAAAACAAATTTTATATTTTTATCTCAGTTTTGTTTAATTGCATTATAAATTTAAGGTTCTCAACATTGGCGTAGATGAGCGCTCTACCAATGCCACTAGCCTTTATTTGTTCTGGTGGATGCCTATTCCGAACAACGTTACCTTCGAATTCTTACCGTCTATTGCTTTAGCGGATCCTAGCTCACCATGGACTAATGCTAGCAGGTGGATCGAAGATACCGAATACCAGTTCAGTAAACTCGAGCCTTACACTCGATACAACTTGACGGTTTACGTTAAAATAAAGGGTCAACCAACAATATTCCCTCCAGCACGGTACTAGAAATATTTATTTTTTCATCTTTATACTAACTTTAATAAGTGGTATTAGTTAAATTGATTTTTGTGAAAATTTTAGGTACATGGTTGTAATGACTGGCGAGGGAGTTCCAACTCCTCCGTGGAATGTTACTGCAGTTCAGAGAAACGGTACTCGTATCGAAATCTCGTGGCAACCACCTATGCATCCTAACGGTCAGATCACTGGTTACGATGTATTCATGACACCTCCGATACCTCCAGCACCAGTACATCCTCCACAACATAAAACTTCCGTCGTCATCGACGAGTCTTTCGAAGCAGGTAATGACTATAAAAAAATATTAACATTATAAATATAGTGGCTATACTTTTCTTCAAATTAATATAAATTTATCAAATCTAGGCAAAAATTACTCGTTCTGGGTGATTGCTAAGAATAAGGAGCATGAATCGGATTCTTCGAATGTTGCCACTATAACATTCGATGGTTCGGCAAACATTGATACCATCGAAGACCTGAAAGTAGTTGACAAGACCAATCATTCCGTCACTTTAAGTTGGAATAAGATTGACTCTGCCGATGGCTACAATATCACCCCGCGTGGACCGATGTCTTATCCTACTATTGATACTCAAACGACCAAACAGAATACCTTCACTGTTGATGGTCTTGCTCCAGGCACCAGGTACACGTTCGAGGTTAGCGCTACTAAGAAGAACTACGTAGGCAAGCCAACCTCCATTACTGGAATGACTAAAGATCAACCTTTGCCATCAATGACTATTCTTGAACCTCATCTCCTTAAGTCTCATGGCACTACCGTGAAACTCAGCTGGGATCCACCAAAAGGAATCCGCAAGATTAAGTGGCAGTATGCTGTGCATTATGCACTGAATATGCAAGCTCTTTACAAGGGTTAGTAAAATAATCCTTATAATAACAATAACAAAATAAATGTATTGTTTTAATATTAAATATTCAAATTCTAGCTCCCAAATTCCTCACCACGAATTTGACTGTTACCATACGCGATCTCGAGGCTTGCGAATCGTACATCTTCGCAGTTGGAGTAAGGGGTGAGTACGGTGCTGGTCCCTTGAGTCAACCAGTCACAGTTGCTACGCACTTCAACCCCAGGGCTCCTCCCAAGAGGCTGCGAGTAAGCAGAGCTGAAAAAGCTGATACAATGATCGTTTCTTGGAGCCCAAGTTGCCCTACGATTGACGAACCCATCGGTTACACCGTAAGTGTTTCTGCAGCATTACAAATTTAATTGGAAAGGAAGTTGACTAAAATATTTTTTCATCTTTAGCTTACTGTTACTGAAATGACGTTGAACAGTACGAATGTCTTCACCTTGCCGCCTACAAACGAGACCGCCTTGAAACATCCATTCCGCAACATCAAGTACGGTGGACGTTACAATATCAGCTTAGCGACTGATGTGCCGGGCGCTATCCCCAGTCAATGGGTGATCTACAACGCACCACCCATTTTACCACCGCATCAACTGAGCGCAATGTACCAGGATGGTACTTACCTTATCTACTGGCAAGAGCGACAGCTGCCTGAGAGCATCGCCAAAACGACCAAGTTCCATTATGAAATTCTTGTAAACGAGGGCGAGAACAGGGTTAACGAGACCACAGCTGCCGTATTCATCGCTAAACAACCGCCATTCATTTTCCAAAATGCCAAGGCTGGTGTTATCTACTCCTTTGCCGTCAGACTCGTCACGGAAGAGGGATATAGGAGTCTTCAGAGCGAAGTATTTAGTACTCGCCAATCGCAGTGTAAGTTTTACTTAAATTTGTTTCTTACAATAAATTAATATACTTAGTTAAATGATTGGTAGATGAATAATAGTTGCTAAGATACTGTTATTTCATCTGACCATATTATCTTTTACTTTATGCTCTTTCATTTAACAATATTTCTTTTGACATAGCAGCATGGCAAGCGCCGATGAACACATCAAGCATCCTATCCCTTGCCATCCCAATTTGCCTCGTTGTAATAGCACTGGGTGCAGCTCTTGCGTACTTCGTCATTCGACATCGAAGATTGTCCAACAGCTTCACGCAATTCGCCAACAGTCATTACGACACGAGACGAGGTCAAGCTACATTCCCCGGAACAGCTGATGCCGGACTAGGTAAATATTGTTCTTTGATTAATTTTTATTTATATTACATTTACTTGCTTCATCGAAAAATATGCAGTCATAACTTTACTAAATCCTTCTTTTCATTGCATTTTAGGAGAGGAGGAGGACAGCCCTGTGATTCGTGGCTTTTCTGATGATGAGCCGCTGGTTATAGCGTAAGCGAGCTTTACGTGTAGTACGTAACATTCTAATCGAGTACGAAATTACGATTACGCATAGAATTTTCATCGAGGCGCCAGAAAAAGAACGGAAAATATAAGATCATTTTGTGTAAGTTGCTCGATGTGCATAAACCTTCACATATGCGTAATTTTCTAGTCGTAGTGCGTCGATGACTGGCCCAATGCCTAAAGAATGTGTGACGGTTTCCTGACAAATAATGCGCCATTTTACATTAATTAATACGGAGAGAAAATGTAAATGTGGAATGAAATGAATTTTCGGCGCTACTTGCCAAAATCGATACGATGAGAGCATTAAGTCATTTACCTAAAAATGATAATTAAGTCAGAGATCGTCAGCTTTTTTATCTTCAATTCATGCCATAATGCATTGCACTTTTTTTACGATATTTAGTATAATTTTTATACTGAATTTTAATGAAATTATATAAAATTTCAAAAAAATTAGGCGTAGTTTTAAGTTCTACGCGAACTGTATTCCTTGCAAAAGAATTAGTTGTATTATCCAAAATTTCATTTTTTAACAAAATAAAAAATGTTTACATGAAAAGTTGCCGATCTTTGCAATAAAATAAATGTATAATTGATATTGGAGCCCTACTTGGTGCTTCTTGACAGGAGATATTAAGGATGCCATAATTATAATGTACGTAAAAGCGTATATGTTGGATAATTTTTAGCTTATTAACTATTAAGGCCTTCCGCCTTCGCCTATTTTCCCTCTCCTTAGTTTCCAATCTGGAAGAGTATTTCAATATTTTCTTTTAATTTAAATTGACTTTTGAGTTTTTCGCTGCGCCGAGCTTTGTATACATCAAGCTAAATAATTGAAATAAAGTATATTTATATTTCTAATAACGACAAACGAAATATTACAAAAATGTTTATTATCGCTTCTATCTTTTTCATTTGTTTTTAATAAAACATATGTACCTGTTCTTAAATATACGTGCAACGCACGTCGAGCCAATGTTATAAAACTCGAGGATTGTTCTGTCATCGTCAGTTGTTTTTTGAAATTATTACTATATATTCTTTTTTGTCTTTTTATGTAATCTTATTTTAGAACAGTGCTAGAAAGTCGTATCAAGCATTTTTTCTCAATTATTTTTGCTCTCTCTTCCTAATTGAACCTATTTTTCTCTGTAAACCAGCCAGTAACAATATTTATTCAACAAATAATTATTCTGTATTATAACTCGTATAAAACACACTTTCTTCAAAACGTGAAATTGTAATTCCTTACCTTATAGTAATATTTATATACTAATCGCCAAATTACACTTAATATCATATTTGACTGAGTATAATGCGAAGACAAATTTATGTATAAGAAAAAAATTCTTCGTTTTCGTAAAAAATCTATTGGATATTGTTGCGTAAAATTGATGTTTTTGTAAATGATTTTTTATTACTTTTTTAAAATTGAGTCCGATGTGTATTAATCGAAGGTACTTTACGCTTGTAACAAAGTCAACGAAAGACAGGTCGATTCGTTGTGTAAAAATTCCATTGTTTATTCATGGAAATTGTAAAAAAACAAATAAAACTGTCCAGCATGAAAAACTTCAATAAGCTTTTTACAAAAAAAAAAGTAAATTATATAAAACAGTTCGCTACATTGAGAAAAGGTAGCTTTTTTATACGTCTGCAACATATTATTAATCGCTGTGGTGATCAGAAAGACTGATAATTTTTTTTTTAAATTGCGTCTACTTATGAAAATTTGTGACGATGAAACACGAGGCTCGAGATGATGACATAAATTGTATTAAAGTACGACTTTAGATAATTCAAAAAGAAAACGTTAAAATATTGAAGAAAAATATGCATATGATAATGTTCAAAACTGAGCGCCACCGCCGGTTTGGCAAGTTTCGTAATCTATTTCATGCCTTTGAATTTTGTAAAAGTTATTTACGAAATTGTTGAGATGCGCTTAACAGTATGTAACATGCCATTCGCTGAATTGTATAGCAACAATGAAAAACGAAAATGAAAAAAGACACTTCAAGGGTATTTAAAAACGTATTGTTTCCGCTGTAATTCGAGCTCAGTTTTGCGAAAGGAAAATATTGTACAATGGCGATTAAATATATATTTGCAAAATTTCCGAAGAATGGGTCTTCGGGGAATCATATATATTATCAATTGAAATAAAAATAGTACCTAAAATGTTTAAGCGTAACGAAGCTCGGAGTTGCAGAGAGAGGGAGAAAGAGAGAGCGAAAGACGTAAATTAAGGAGCGAGAGTGATTTGTCATATGGGTGATGGATGATTGGATAGGAAATTTTTCTCGATGGTGCGAAAGTGAACGAGGTCAATGAAACACCAGGCGAACCCATTTACTCAATCCGTATATTACATTGATTCCTACGGAACTTTTGTTTAAAATTTATAGATTTGTTTACACGTTAATTAATGAATGTAAACGTTTTGATTTTTTAAATTCACTTAGTTTTTATATTTTCTTGTAAAAGAAACCTTCAGTTGACTCGGATAATGACCTAAACGTCAGTTCACTTCTGTTCGTATTTGTAGCCCATGGAAAGTGTCAGTTTCCTCGCGAAATTGCCGTATACTTAATGACGACAAATTCGTAAGGAAACGGAATGCCAATACTGTTGTGTTACTATATAGGAAAAGAAAACGTATAAACGAATTAAAGATCTATCCTACTTGTAATTATTACGTTTCGCTCGTCGCAAGGGGAAATACGACAAGGGTAGACGATGCGATATTGAGGAAAGCTTGGACGACGCTATATTTTATCATATGTAATGAAATGGAGGACATTATTTGTAGTTGTTATTAAGTGTACATCTTTGAGGATTATACAGCGATAACAGTGATATTGATATAATATATTTACGTGTAAATAAAGCGAGTTAAGGCACAAACATACACCGAGGGTCCTTCTTTTACTCAACACCTTCCCAGTCGATCCTTTATATTAAATTAATTTAATGTTGTGTAAGACTAATATGAATATACCTATTCATGTATATTAAGAAAAAGATAAAATAATTTATTTTTAATTGTTTAAATGAAATTGATCATTTTTTCTACGTTTTTAATAATGAATGTTTATATGGTCATTGAATTGCATCACAGAGATAACAAAGAGTGTCAAAGGAGAATTTAGCAGCGGATTCACTGATGTGAAAGAGCTTTTTGTAAGTGGACAATTACGTGAAAAAAATCTGTCCCTTACAACCGCATCTTTACACCGCGTTTCAATTAAACTCAATTTATCCTGCGCCAACGGCGACGAGGTTTCCCAGAAAAAGCCGCATTTTTTTTAAGGGCACTCTGGAAAAGTGTATCACCGGGAAACCGCCTAGGAGAAAAAGTGAAGAAAGAAAGAGTTGGAAAAAAATGCGGAGCAGAATCTGGAAAGGCGCGATTCGAGAAAAGGCGGCGCGAGCCATTGTCTCCGCGGCGGGCCGGAAGCGCGAGGCGCGCGCGGACCCGGCCTTTTAAGCGGTGAACGCTGTTTCCGCGAAACGAGAGCCATTTCACGATCCTCATTCCCCGGGACGTGCGACGATGGGGCGGTTCACGGTTGCGCGCATCAATGCAATTGCCACCTCGCGCGGGCTGCCCGCGTGCGTCGCCTCGTTTTAAGTGAAATGTTGTCGGTTCACTGGGTCGCCATTGTCTATTATCGGTAACATAATTTTGCAACGACGTGAATTTTTCGATCTACATTCTTCGGTTTTATATCGTCGAAATTAATGTTTTGGAAAATTTATATTGCCGTGGTTTGCTGAAATCAGCTAAATTGAATTGAAAAAATGTGTAAAGAAAGAAATGTTCTAGGAAAAGAAAAAAATTATTTTGGTGATAATTGTATTGCATAATTTTTAACTTTACATTATGGAAGTAATCAATTAAATTTGTTTCTAAAATGCATAGTCAAAAGAGAAAACAAATTATTTTTTAAAATTATAAACGCCAGTAGATTTACTTTTGTCGCCCGTCTACTTTTCTGAAATCTGTTTAAGTGTTCTTTCTGAAAATAATGTTTAAGTGAAATTCGAAATTGATCTTTATTGGAAAATCATCCAATTTTCTCTTATCGATGGTATAATTTTTCAAATGCTTTTTGTCCATTTGTTGCAGTTTAGGAAACTGTCCGTCATAATTAAATCTGCAAAAAACATCCGAAAAATCATTTCACCGATAGTATAAAACCAAGCACATTCCGCGAGATACAATCTAAATTTATTGAACATCTTACTCCTCAAGATAAAACTGCTTTATTTTTCCACCAAATATAGCACGTCCCAGTGGATTTCAATAAATAATCCCTCCCCGGAGAAAGATTTCCCCGCGAAGAGCTATCTTATCAGCGCCGAGTAACACGGCTCGCCAGTGCGACCCTTCGACTCGCATCCCCGAAAAAAAGTCAACTATCTCCATGCGGACGTCCAGAGGCCATAAATCTCGACGCACGCCACGTGTAGGAAGCACCGCGGCGCGTCGCGGCGTCCCACTTATTCGCGCGTATATGCGCGAGCGCGGTGGACCCGCGCGCGCGTAAAGCCGTCGACGTGATGGCCCGCCGACACGAGACGATAATGGCCCAATTACGGGCGCGACCGTCCCGCTTTGCTATCGGGCCTGCGCGGCGCTCGACTCGTTAACAGGTGAAATTGCTCGCGTTTACGTCCGACGGCTCCTGCGGCGCTAGCTACCGGGCTGGAGAACATTTAGACGTTCGATCGCTTTTTCCGTGTTGTTATTTAGAGGGAAAGATAATGAGGGGAGGCGTGAAAGAGAGAGACTGGAATGGTGTTTTACCGGGAGATACGCTGGTAATTCGGAGGAGCGATTTCACGTTCATT
Source organism: Eurytoma adleriae (assembly GCA_900480045.1). Classification (NCBI taxonomy): domain Eukaryota; kingdom Metazoa; phylum Arthropoda; class Insecta; order Hymenoptera; family Eurytomidae; genus Eurytoma; species Eurytoma adleriae. The sequence continues at coordinate 107,934 of UXGC01000190.1, read as the reverse complement.
CGATACTGAACGAGAGATTTACGCTGTAGGTGTGGAAAAAACAAAATGATGGTTGTAGTTAATAATTGCGGGTTTGATTGATCACTTAATAGAGGTAAAATTACGATCGACACCATTTTCTGTAATGTATACGGGTGCAGACGATTAGCTATTATTTATAATTTTTAAACTGGTCGGTTGTTTAACTAAAAGTGTTTATATTCATTAAAGATAATGCATCAAATGAAGAGAAGCCTGAGGAAATAGGATATTAATCATTTTTCCCATGATGCGCACTACTTTTCTTTTTTACCGCGGTTACCTACATGATAGTTACGATCATTATATTATATAATATTAAAAATATACACAAATTTTCAACATAATTTTGTCGTGTAATATTCATGATATTATCATTTCTTGATATACAATCATTTTGCTTTAATTTTTCAAATTATGCAATAATTTAATTAACTTTATAAAAGTAATAATAGGTGTGGTACTTAAATCTTAATAATAATTAATTCAATCGGATTTCAATTCATAAGATTATCAAAATTACTCATAAAAATTTATATTTTATAACAAAATGAACTTTTGTTCTATTTCTCAAATTTATGTAAATTCCAATATCCTCAAAGAAATTTACTGCAGTAATTTTACAAAGAAGTAGTACACAATAGCTCGAAGATTGAACATTTTTTAACTGGTTACTCTCTACTCAATATTTCATTCCACAAGTATCAATTATCCTATTAGGAAAAAAAATTTTGAAACCAAGCCTTAGATATACCTTCCGCATCTCATCCTCCCATAAATCCTTTTATCAGCTATCGCTTAAATTATCAATTAAATTCAAAGCCCCCCTTAATCCAGTACTTAAGTTCGCATAAGTTTCTTCGATTCGATTCGTGGGCAGACGCTATCCCCGCGATCTTCCCCGGCGATGCCGCGGCTCTTACGCGAAATGCAAAACAATATTAGATGCCAGCCTTTATGACTCCATCGATACGATCTCCCTTTACAAGGCGGCCCGATAAAATCTTGCTTTACGAGCGGCCCGAAGTCCCGTCCGGTATACTACTCCGCGAAACTCTTTAACTGGGCGTGTTAGCGTCGTTCCTCCGCGGAGCTTAATTGCGAGCTCTCCGCTCTCTCGCTTTAAATTCGAGCTTCCTCTCTTTTTTTTTCGCCCGAGCGTCGACGAGGATCTGCTTAATTATAACCGCGAGTTTTGAGGAATCGCCCGCTGAGCTCATTGGGGTTAACCGCGAGTTTTGCGAATTCGAGCTGCCACGGGTCGAAATTTTAGCGGGCTCGTAACTAAACTTTAGATTAGAGGATTGTGGTCGCGCTCCTGGCAGGTTGTTTCTGCGTGTAACACTTTATGAATTTTACGTTCGTTTCCTTAAAAGAGTTGGATTTTAAATGTCATAAAGGACGCGAAATGCTTCCCGTTTGAGTTATGATCGTCAAACACTAATCTCATCTGCAAATGTAGATTTTACTCGTACCTTAATTTGTGTAACGGGTTGTTTTTAAATGAAGTCTTTTTTAATAGTTTGCGAAGTCATTAATAATAGATTGTACCAAATCATTAATAACAGATTGTTTATTCTATTTAAATTTTATTAGAAATCTCTGATCAGCTTAGCACGATGTAAAGTTAATACCGTCGCTTCCTACGAAGGCTGACGCATCTAAAAAGGATCAATTTTAATTTGTCATTTTTAAAGTACTAAAACAAAGTAAACTCTTACAGAACTTGATAAACTTAGGGTATCATACCAAAACAGCATGTTTTATAGTCTTCGTAAGAAGCGACGATATAATCAATGTACTTTCAGTAAATTACAAAAATTAGTTATCAAATAAATTCAATTAAATTTTTTACCTTAAATTATAAAACTCTAATTCCCCCATCATCAATCAAGTCCAACTAGACGTTATATCCCTCGCTTCCAAAAAATTCACCACACTAATTCCGTCTCCTTTTTTTTCGGCTCCCGGCGCGCGCGCACGCCCAGTCACCTAGATCCCAGCGAGCTCCCACACGAAAAATACATCGCGCCGGTCACACAATGGCAGCTGAAATCGACGGGGCCCGTCGGCCGCGGGCCGCGTTTTTCTCCTCGCCGTCGTCGTCGCCGTCTTTTTTTTTTGTGTGTGCAACACAGTTACTTACGTCCTTTTTGCCGCGGCGGCGAGCGGCCGCCTTTGTGAGCCCGGCGAGAGCGGCGCATAGAGCGTTTAACGCGATGTGTACCGTAATTGTAATTGCGCCGCTTCCCCGCCTCTAATTATCGCGTGCGAGCGCCCGGGCCGCCGATTCATTGTCTCTCCCCGTGCGCTCGGCGAAATTTTCGCGGGACGGGGGAGGGTGGAGTTTCGCGGTTTTCGATTTTCGCGCTCGCGGTGACTCTTCGTACGTTTTCTCGGCGATTGAAGCTTCCGCTGCGGTGTTACTTTAATACGGGCACTTGGCGGTGTGTCGGAGTGATTTCGCGCGTAGAGCCGCCGTTTAACTTCCTTTACGGGAGGATTCTTGGCTAAAAAAGTAGGTTGTTCATTAGGCGATGCCCGACGCGCTCGCGTTTAATTCGTCGCTAAATCCGTTAAGAACTTGATGATTTGAAAAATTAAATTTTTTACTTAAAAAAAAAAAATTCGTATTTAAATTTTTTGCATTGCGGATTAATGTGAATATAATTTTATATGAGAATAAGTAGACTGTAATTACTACGTGATATCATAATGTAACATCCTATATATTATTTTATCATGACGATTGTACTATGTAAATCTAAAAAACGCGAAATTACGTTTGCAAATGTGGATAGTAGTGACATATTGCATATGAACAGTCGTTCACATATTGAATGTGTGGATAAGTTTTCACTTGCAATGTCACTATTCACATTGTCTAAAAAATAATTTCAAATTTTCATATTTAGAGAGTAATTATTACTAAATTAAAAATATTAATTCTCTATTTGTTGATAATTCCAATACAATAATTGCACTATAGATTTGATTCAATTGATTTCTTATTTAAATGAATGGTTATGTAGGCGTAATTACGTAAATCATATAGGCATCTTCACACGCGCCTAATGGTAAACTAAACAGATAGCTATTAGGCATAAATAACATAAACGTTAAATGGAATCAGCGTTCGATTTTTCAGGCGGCTTAAAAATGCCGATGGTAGACAGCTTGTGTTCGCCGGGGAGACGTGCACAAGGAGAGCGGTGCAGCGTCAATGTGGTCTAACGAGTCGAAGATCGATCGATCGAACGATGTACTAGGCCTCATTTGGTACGAAAAATCATTTACCGTTCACATATCGTCCATCGGGCGAAAGCGCGCTTATTAAAACAATAACAGCCGAATGCCTGTCGCCTTGCATGCTAAAACACTCAAAGTAAGTTTAATGAGAGTGAAAAAAGTGATATATATGTATCGGCCTTCGCGAAACTTTCTTTGCGGGAAACGATAAATATGAATCGGTTATTGGCCGTCAAGTTTTTTTTTTTAAGACGAATTTATGTAGAACAGTGATAAGGTGCAATTTAAGTGTCCGAGAAATGTTACTTACCTTTCTTTTTTAAATGTTTCAAATTTAAAAGAAAAGTGCGATTTGTAAAGCTTCAAAAGTTAATGATATATTCGCGTGTCATTAATTCCTGACGAATTAAGCTTAAAATAATCTTGATAATCTAATCTAAAGCGTCACGCCGGCTTTTGCGCTTCGTCTCCGTTTCATTTCAGCTGCAGCGGGAAACGGTCCGGGATATTAGACCAGTGTGACACCTCGAGATTTGCTGTTAGACCCTACTTTCTCTTCGGTAAAAAACAATAAGTACGTCAACATTTCGTCGGGCACTTAATTTTCAGAGAGCGGACGTCGCAAAAAAAAAAGAGGCACCGGCCGTCATTTCTACTTACACGTGGAATTTGCATTCCCAACGAAATTCGGACTCTAAGTGGCACGTAGGATACGGAAATGTTTCGTCGAGACCAAAATCCCGTCTCGAGTTAAATTCGCTTACCGTTACGTCCATTGGATCAGAGCAACACGTACCGAGTAGGCAATTCTGGGCAAAAAGCTGTAACGTATCCATTTTTGATCTATCAATTAAAATAGTTCTCCTCAGTTTGATTGCACTTTCATTGGGATAATTCCGATGGAAGTGCAGAGTGTAATCTCCGTCCAGAGTTATATGCATATGCACTCGCGCAAATGCAGTTATTTACGTTCAAATGATAAGTAGCTGATGAGACTGCAAATATCCTTGCGTTTAGCCTTAAATAACGTATTTAATTTATTATTGCAAAATTAGTAAAGTATACCAGTAAGAAGAAATTTTTATTATCTAGTAAGTAGTAAGATAGTAAATTTTATTATCTAATGGATTAATTGCATTATTTTAATTGCATTACTTAAAAAGTAATACATAAGACACAAAAAATACTATACAGATATAAAAGTTTTTTTTTATTTTCTTACGAAAAAGTAAGTTTTGCATGTTCCAATTTCGTACATAGTTTAATTTATAGTAAGTATAATTTAGTGGCATTTACTTACTCAAAAATAAAATAAATCATAATTTTAATACTTTGTAATAATCACATTATTTCATACGTAAAAATTTTATTTCCGTGTCTTTTTTCAATGGCTGAAAGCTTTGATTTACTTTCGTACATATTTTTAAGAGATTTTCAATGACTGACAAGTCGTAACCCTATGAATGATGGGGAAAGTAAAACGTATTGCTCGTTACCATTGTATTAGTTAATCCGAGATTTCAAAAATATCAGATAAATTTAGTACGAAAAATACGGGCGGTATCGCAGATGTATGGCAAAATGAACAAAAAGAACTCAGTTTCCGTGCCTGTCACGGCAAACAGCTAACGGTAATAAAACATGCGATAGGTAGAATGAAATTCAAAAGCAACTAAAATAAGATAACACTCGCCCGTGCAATCGTACCTTGCAATAGGACACAATGGCCATTCATTCAATCACACGTCAATAAATTGCCGCAGTTCGTGGTTATAAATAAAGGAAGTGAAGTGCTGATAGGAAATGGGAGTAGGTACGCAGAAACTGGAAAGAAAGGATGACACTAAAATGTCATGAAAGTGGAAATTGTAAAACTATAAAAATCTTTGACAGGTCTTCCTCGGTACTGTCAAAATTTTCAAGTTTATTCTTTTGCGTAAATTTTAAAAGACTTGAAGATCATTTTGCTTTTTTTTGTAAATTTGATGAATATAATTATTTATTACATCAGTATTTTTAAGTGAAAGAAAATAACTGAATAGTGCTGATAATGGAGATTGTATTCGTGTAACCGGAAGACTTCAATTTTCTTTTTTCTCAGTATAAAAACGTATATCACTTTACCAATTTTTAAAAACTTAAAATAAAATAACAAATTACTTGTTTAAACAAATGTTTAAAAGAGGAATTCAGAGCAATTCTTTTAACATTCCGTCGAGTTACATGAAAATCTCTACACATATAACTGATTTATATTCAATGGACAAGAGGTAATAGAACAATTTATTATTCCCACTCATTATAAAACCAATTTCAGCCCCTAGATAAAAATCGACGATACTACGATAAGCTACTCGACGACACTCAACGCGAATCCATCCCATAAATAAACAACGCAAAAGCACCGTAAACAACGAGCGTCGCAACTCGAACCGACATGCAAATGTGTATCCTTCGCTCGGGCCGCTGTAGGTCATTTGACAATTCGCCACTTAGAAAGCACGCCAACTTTCAGTCGAGTTAAGTAACCCGCACCTGTTGCCCGCCCCTCCCGAGGCTCGCGCACATGTCGCTACGTACCCCCGCTGCGCTCCCGATTCCCCGCGGAAGAGGCGGCTCGCCGCGCGCGTCATTTGGGCAGTGGCCGGGGAGACAATCGCCGGGTGTCGATCGGTGCTCCGCCGCGGGACACGGGTTTCCACTCGGGTTGCCGCCGCGAGCCGCGCGTGGGAAGAGGCGCGAAAGAAGGGATCGCGCGCGCGCGCCCGTCTCCCCCACTAAAAGCGCGGCGAGCGGCGCGTGCACGAGCGGGAAAGCGAGAAGGCCGCATCGGGGGCGTGCTCCAGCAGCCTCGCAGTCCCGATCCCGGACAGAAACACTCCGGAGCTCCGAGCGTGCGCCACGGGCTCCACTCCGCTTCCGGACTCGAATTACCAACGAGATCGGGGACCGGAGAAATCGCCGGCGCAAGATTTGCCGGAGTCTCGCGGGGACGGAGAGGAGGACCGCGGGCGATTTTTCCCTGGTACCGGTGGACGGGAGCTGCCGAGCGAAGAGAGGATATTTCGGCTTTTTGGTGGCGAGTCGGTGCTTGCCGATTTTCGGCGGGGACAATAGCGGCGGATAAAAGCGGAGCGAGCGAGGAAGGAGGGCGAGGCGGGAAGATAAGGATCGGCCGCTGAGGAGCCGTCGCTCACTCATCGGATAAGAAGCGGATCGATCGGGAACAAAAGGAGAGGAAGTCACGAAGGAGCCGCCGGTGAAAAAAAAAGAAGCGCCGCCCGGTGAGAACCGACGACGTATAGAGCGCGCACGCGTGACGGAGGAATGAGGATAGACCGTTGCCCGAATCGGGACGGAAACCGATACCCGGGGGATGCAGGTGAGTCTCGAGCGCCGAGCGCGCCTATAAAGCTACTTGGGGTGGTGTCGGGTGACTGCAAGCTGAGCGTGACTGGATAGCTTTCGAGCACTCCCATGATACTTTTCGAGAGTTTTTGATTTTTTTTATTTAAAGTTCTTTTTACATTTGCTCTGATTCTCGGTGAGTCTACAGATTTAATAGTTTTTTAAAGTGTACGATTTCTAGTAAATATAATTATGATAGATTTACAGTTACATTGTTATAAGAAAGTTTTTCTATTTTACACTAACAAATAAGGTCTGTTAATTTTAATTTTATTTGAGAGAAAAGTATTGTCTTTAAAATTTTGAAGGTAAATAACAGCGAAAAAATCTAATTTTGCCGCTTACGCTATCTTGTTAATTAAAAAATGGCTTTTAGAATATTTTTCCTAAAATAAAAATAGCATTTTTTAAAGTAAATACTAACACATTTTTAGTGAAAGAATGAATTATCCCAAAAAAATTAAAATTAATTTCTATTGAATCATCCAATTGCGCGTTAAAATTATAGGTGAAATTTTACAGAAAAGGTTTACACTTTTGCCATTTAATTACTTACGTTACTTCTAAAAAGACGTTTTCAATTTTCCTGCTTATTAAATTTAAAAAAAAATTGTATAAGTTTTACGCAGCTTACATCGACCTCCCGAAGTATATAAATTTTCTCACTCCACGTATATCAGATTTCATGCACCTCTGCAACTTCAAGTGCAACCTACAAATAGAATCTCTGCACATTATACATTACCCGCGCTCCCGACAAAAAATTCTCTCCGATCCAAAACGATCACAAGTTACAAAACCAAACTGAAAGAGTAAATAAACTCCAAACACTCGTTAGATCCGGCGGCTGGTAGTGCGTCGATTCCGGTAGCGCGCAGCGCCTAGATAAGGCGAATCCATGTCGCGCGTCGCCGCGGCGCTTGTCCCGCGCTTTTTGCGCGGTATACATATGCACGCGCGCGCGCAATTTTCAGGAGCGCGGCTCCGTTCCGCTCGTTCGCCTAATGGCGCCGTCCATTAATATCGCGTAACAGGAATTAATGCCGGTGTATCGCGGATTTTTTTTTTATTACCGTAAACCGCGCGTGCATGGGAATTTATTAGCGCTTTATTTGCTCGTTCCCGCGTTCGCCCGATCCGCGTTCCTTTTTTTTTTACCGTTTTTTTGCGAAGTAATTGTCGGGTTTTTCGGGGGTTCGTTCGGAGGAAAGAAGGATCGGAGAGAAAAAAGGGGCGGCTAAATTAAGTTAGAAGTGTGAAGAGCGATCGAAGGTAATGAGATTTTTTCTCTGTTAATGACTCGAATTAGTTTAATGTAACACTGGCTGGTTCGATGCTGGGTTAAATTCACTGTTATTTTAATAGGCCATACGAGTGTTATTAAGATTAATTTTTCTATTTATCTTTTAATATTTGACAATCGGCCGCTTTTTATTGTTAGTAATAAAAGATCAACAAAAACGGACAGGTTTCGTGTGAATCGCTCTCTAAATATAAATAAGTGAAATTCCCCGTAAAAAATGCGACCGCGCATTTTGTAGGTAAAAAGTCGCTCACTTATAGCTACCGATAAGTGAAGAACTCTAATGTAGTGAATGTCCCTCATTCATATTTACAGAGCGGCGTGTTTTTCAAATTCTCACAAAAGAGAACGAAAATTAACAAAAACAAATCAATCATTTTTCTGTTTACGACAGAATAAATAAGATGAAAATCGGCGAGCCGGGGCACTTTTTGAAGAAGCGCCAATAATGGAGCCCAGGAGCTCCCCGTTAAAGAGACCGAGGAGCCTCATTTGACATTCAAAGCCGCGGCGGCCACTGCGATGGGTAAGGAATTTTGATTTATGCGCGCCGGCCCATTAAAGCAGCGACGCAGCCTCCTCGAGTAAATCAAATTTTACGCGCGGCACGCGATGCAAATTTTATCCCGGCGAAACCGCATCTCTCTTTTGCAAATTAAATTCAGCCCTGCGACGGCCGGCACAATGCGCCGAACGAATAAGACAAATCGAGCCGTCGGCCGATCCGCCGGGAGATTCGCGGTGTGAGTTACGGATCGCGATCGAGGATTACGCGCGCGCGATCGAGGGGAAGCGAGCGATCGCGCGGCGTCCATCATCGCGCGGTTCCCCGAAGGCGCCGCTGAGCGTGACAATCGGAAATAAATCGGTGAATTCGTGTCACGGCGCGGCTGGAAAAAGGCCTCAATTAAAATCGTTCCGCGCGTTTTCTCGGAGGAGATCGCGAAGAGGTGAGAGATTCAATTTCGTCCGGGGACTGATGGATAAAAAGGAGTGCGCGAGGCGGCGTAAAAATTAATTCGAACCGGGACGGAGTCATTACGGCTGGTGAAAAATGACAGAGGCTGGAGAGGTTGTTAGATGGATTTAAATACCGCCAGGTTGGACGCGTCCGGATCTGGGGAAATGCGACTTTCCGCGACAGGAAAATTGTTGCGAAGTCAATTTTGCCACTTTCTTTCGTTTTATTATTGAGATGTTGGGGAGTGTGCTGCGCAGAGATGTAGCTTGCGCGTTACGGTTGAGCGAAAAAAGACGTTTTACTAGGTCGTTTTTAATTAAAATAATAGCCGATGGGAGTACATGAATAAGTAGGTAGTTTAGCTCGAAAATACGGTAGCTCTTGAATTTTATTAATACGATAAAAAATTTTATAATTGCGCGATTTGTGCCAGGATCTTTGAATTGTTTCATTAAATAACTGACTTTGTAATAATAAAAATACAGATGCTTTAAAAAATTTATTAATTGTAAAATTTAATTAAATTCAAAAAGTTTTATTTCAAGAACGAATTATTTTATCATGTTATTGCACAATAATTAAATAAAAAAGAAGATTTTGGTATGTATACATATTAAGTACTTACACAATTTGTTAGTACTAAATTATCTTGTACCGCCCTCTCATGATTTATTCTACTAGTCTACTAATTTTCATGCAAAGTTTAACAATTTCAAATTTAGCAAAAAATCACACCTAACGGAATTAATCAATTAATTTTTTGCTGAAAATGGATGATCCTATACTTTTTTAAAAGAATTTTTAAATAGCTGCAATAAATGGAGGAGCATACATTTATGAAAACTTGCAGAAAATGGAACAATATAAATGTATACTCCCCGCTAAAATATCGGCGTTAATAAATATTCATTTAATGCAGCACTTATAAATTTTCGCTTTTTCCACAAAACCACAAACAAGTGGGCAATAAATCAAGATCGATATGCAATCATAAGTGGACACATTCCTTTTTACAATTACAGTCAGATTCGAAAAATAATTCAATTTTCCACCAAAAGCAGCACTTCTGGAAGATTCGTCGAAAATAAAAGCGCGTTTGTTTTTGCTAATGTACTTTTCACTGTTGCAACGTTGTACAATAATGTGACGATTCTTATAGGCACTTTAATTGAAAGATCGTGAAGGAACTGATTAATATTTTGAGCTATTTTAGCTAGCTCGACTTACTAAAAATCCTAATTACACTTAATGCAATACGCATTTGCACTCAATGTTCAAGGGTTGCAAACATATTATATTTTTCCCAAATTATCGCCCCCACAATTGCGTCCCTAAAAGGCCATCCGCTATTAAAAAAGAAAAATAAAAAACTAAAAATCAAATAAGCAGTATACGAAGTCGAAGCGAGGCAAAATGAATCCGCTAATACGCAAAACTAGGAAGCGACGCTCCGGCGAACGGACAATCGAGGCGGAAAGGTAATGACGGACGCGCCGGTGATCTAACGACGCTCGCGCGCGCGCATTCATTAGGGAGCCTACGGCGCAAAGGCAGGCGAGGGGGGATATAATCGGAGCGCGCCTCGCCGAGTGTAATATCAGCCGCGGGGAATCAGGGTCAATGCGCATCGCGCGCCGTATCAGCCGCTTCCCCTCCCGCGCGCACTTTCACGCCCGAGAAAAACGCGCCCGCGGATTTTTCCGCGATCGACGCGTCGTGCGCACGTCGGCCAGGATGCGTCGCCTCAAACTGGAGCGCGAATTTTCGCGCGGCGTCCGGCTGTCGTTCCGGTGCAGCGGCTTTTACCGCGCCCTTGACAGTTTAGATGAAAGTGGTTGCGGAGGGAGATGGGACTGAAATCTCGAGAGCGCCGGGATATTGAAAATATTCGAACTGGTGAGGGTGGTTTTTCGAGATGCGATATCTTTCATTTAAACTTCCTGGATAAATTAAGGTTACAACTTTGGTTACAATATGAAATTTTTCATTATCAAAATAAAATTTAATTATTATTATGAATTGCGAAATGCTGTTCTTATTCAATTATAAACAGCTATTCACTAATATAGAATTTATACGAAAAATATTGGTTTTAACACCCACACAAAAGGTATCCAAAAGTTAGGTTTTCCGGTCCCCTACAGGCTATCGATTTTTTGCGAATTTTATCGAGTAAACTGCGAATTTAGAAAGCACGCCAGGAGCTCTTCGGTTTGAGTTTCGCGTCGAATGGTGTGTATTTACGAAAGTTTATGAATATTGCTCAGCTGATAGATGGTCATTTTCAATTTGTGTCTCGTTTGAACGTTTAGTTTATCTTGAAATTTCGCGAAATGTTACAGACGAGTTTGCAAAAAGTTGCGAAAAATTTTGGCCTCCTGTATCATGACTTGGATGTTTGAGAACAAATTTGAACTATTTATGACTGCTTTGCCTACATGAACTACAATTAACGAGACATTTATTCTATAAGTTTTCTTTATAATGGTAAAGCGATGATGATAATTACGAGCATTAATTTTCCAAATGAATGTTTAACAAATCATAATTAATTATAATACTACATTGTTTCTTTTATGTATTTTAAAGTGCTTCTGTTATTTAAACAAATAAGTAGTCATTATTTATGGTTTGTAACATTTTACAATCCATTCATAATTACCACTGTTAATAAGGAATGATATTAATAATATTTTTAAATTTAAATTAATAGTTATAAGACTAATAGTATTAACTATATTAATCTGTTGAAGTAGGTAATTTCTATCTTTCATCATGTATAATTTCATTTAATTCATTTAACATTATTTTCATCCATGCTGCAATGCGAGGAAGAGATTGAGCTTTTAAAATGAAATGTAGAAATCGAAAGAGGGAATTTAAGAAAGTAAAAATTTTCTTTTAAATACCTTGCATACCACTTTAATTGCAAATAAATAAACGCGCAATTGATATTGGAATGCCACCCCGCAAAAATTGCGCCTCCTCCATCAAACGGAGCGCTTTCAGTCACTAAAGAGGCTTTAATAACACGGCCGAACGGAATTGCAGACCCACGGGCCAATTTTCAATTTCGTACTTTCTAAAAAGCGATCCCGCAATGCCCCGCTCGCTGGGCGGCCGCGGTTTTTCTCGTCGCGACGCAGATTACAAGGGAAACTCCGCAATTACGGAGGCGGCCGCGAGGATGTTTCCCGCGTGATCGATTATTCTTATACACGCGTCTGGAAGAACTTCATTTTTGCGCGCTCGCCCGAAACAGGCAGCCCCGTCGGTGGTTCGATGTAAAATTAATTGGATACGGTACGTGACGCGCGATTCGTGCAATCAACAGGTACACATTACACACCGATTATTCGACATTTTTAGCCGGTCGTTTTCGCGGCTCACCAGGTGCACTCGGGCACCGGTGATTAAAGCGCCGATGTCCGCGCGAACGCGCCTTTAATTTATCTCCGTAAAAACCACAATTACACGCTTTGCCGAAAAGGAAACTTCGACGCGATCTCTCCAAGCCGCAAAAGTTACCGATCTCTTCTGCAATCGCTATACTGGTCGATCGATAATGCATTTTCTCAGCGTGATCATTACTCGCTATTTGCATTGTGTTTCTTTTAAAAAAAAATCAATTTTTTCTCTTCATCAAAGTACCGCGATCTGTTATAGATTGAAGCGCTGGCGGTAGAGGCAAAAAAAAAAGACGCACGCGTGTCATTCAGTGGATGCAGTCCGAACTGGGTTAGACGCTGGTACCCCTTTGATTGAATATTTCCCGGTGCGCGGCGTGCGTGTTTATTGCTTCCTTTGTGGAAATAAATTGTTCCATCGCGCAACAATGCGAGCGCGTATCGACGCGATATCGCGATCGGCCAGTTTAATGAGTTTCAGCCGTGGCCGAAGCAGGTGAAAGGAGTGTGTACACACGTTATTTACGGTCAAATTTTCAAATTTTTTAAACTCACCTCGATTAATCTGTAACAGTCGAAAAATCACCGCGCACGCGCTTTTTCACCCGAGTAGCCGGTCTTCGCTCGTTGTGGTTTTGCGGAAAAAATCTAGGACGGCAAGGCTTTCGAGAGCATTTTGCTCGCGTTAACATATTAACGATTTTGTTTTGAACGATTCGCAAATGAGTATAATTTAATTTTTATTATTAACTTAGATAAAGTGATGTTACATTTATTCTTCGTCGTAAAATAAAAATAAAAATTGGTATGTTAAAAAATCAAATGAAAAACGTAAGAATTACGCACTTATTCAGTATATTGATTATTACTATCGTCAGTAATAGAATATAATAAAATGATTATTTCATAATTTTTAAATATAGAATGTTGTACAATACTATTATTTAAAAATTTGACTTAGGATTAAAAAAAATTGAATTACTCAAATATAAATCGCATATTTATTTATTTTAGTTTACGAGCTAGAACTCTTCATACAAGTTATATTCAAAAAACAAATTAACGCTTATACAACAATAAAGTAATACTTATAAGTACATTGTCAAACTGCTAAACAAAGAGTGTACTATTTACTTTTATTTTTCTAAAAACAGTGACAATTTTCTCCAAGCTCGATAAAAAAATCGTGAGTAAACCATCTAAAAACCTACCTATCCGTCCGCTGAAAAAAAAGCACCGCTTGTTCACGCGCGACGTCGAAAAACAAACTCCGGCAGAATTTAAAGAGGGGGGCCGCACGCGCGCTTTTTCGCCAGGTTACCTCGGGGCGAGCGCTCATTGTCGAGCGGGGCCGGTTCTTCTCGCGCTCGAACGGCCGACCTTTGTTCCGCTCTCGAGCGGTACACGCGAGTAAATTGGGTGAGTTTTGCGGTCCGCGACGCCTTCCCTCGGCTCCTTCACCCGTCGTTAGCGGAGATGAGGAAAGTCTCGCCAGATGCAATTTACGGCTGCGATCCGCGGCGCCGCAATGGCCTGGCTTTCATTAGCCGGCGGTCGATCGTCGTCGGCTGCCGATTTCCGCCGCGCCGGCCGCTCGACCCTTTTTTTATCGCCTTTCCATTTAACTAATTAAATTTTATCGCCGCGCGCGGGTATCGCTAATTGCGGCCCCGGCGCACGCGCGCGAATTTTTTCGCGGCGTCCGCGCAGTTACTTTGCAGAAGTGCACTGTAAACGTTTATGCTGTACCTTCGAGGTGCGCGCCGCGAATGCTTTCGTTTACGTTCCGCGGCCGAGAGCTGGAATTACGATGATACCGAGCGCGCGCTCTCTTTCTTCCGCGCGCTATGGAATTAACTTTCACGCATGAATAACAATGCCACCCGATGTGGGTAAACAAAACTTGCTTTGCATGAAAACAGTTTAGAGTTATATGGGTTCTTAGGAAACGATTATTTTCTAATTAGGGGGGAAGTTTGCTGCAAGGGAAGTAAATAATCGTGTGTACTTATAGTTTGCGTTAAATGGTTTTTTTTTTTAAATTTTGCTAAAGTACAATGAGCATAAATAACGAGCTGCGCGGGATATTTATTGCGGCGTTTGCGATCTAGTGCAATATACTATAGGTATTATATATTAGGTACTTCGTGAATGTATTAGAATGAAATTATCTATATTTCAAGTGAACGTCGACGTAACAAAAATTACCCGCGCGAATTTACATAGTAATAGAACTGCAAATCTCTCTATTTTATCGAGTTACTGTATAACTCTGTATTTAAATTAACCAACTAATTTTTAATTATGCCGAGTGCGAAAAATTTATTTGAGTGCCGGCAGCAAAACGTAGGCGAACTTCCTTGCCGAATGCCCCTTGAACCGTTACTCCAAAGTTATAGATGAGCACAGTTGACCATTTTTACCAAAGGCGTTATAAAAAAACGGGGAGTCAGTCATCCCTGAGAGACGCTGAATCAAGGGACAATGGGCATTGTTACAGTAAGAGGTCGTGACTTATAATCAATCATTTTCAATTACAATTCTCACTTTCGTGCGTTTTTCCATGTTCCTAATAACACATTAGTATTTAACCATCAAATTGTTTTTTTCTGTTCTTCCTGATCGAAAATGTTATTCAGAAACTACAAATGTCCTATTTTTTTTTTAATTTCTACCAGAGCGAGTCCGTTACAAATGGACAAAAAATAAAATTATGAGCGAAAACGACGAGGAAACACGAGAGGATCTTTTCCCCCCGGAGTAACTTATACACCTGTCGGCATGGCGAGCGGGGGTCCGCGAATAAGCGCGATCACGCGATTTCCCCGCGCCTCGCCGGCCTCGCGGATCGACGAGGCTTGTCGATGTAGCGGCGGACGCGCGCCGTGACTTATTCATGAGGCCACCGAGCACCGACACCTCGAGGGGACCATCTCACCTACATTTCCGCGTCCGCCACTTTTTTTTCGCGCGTGAGGAAAACACAGACCTAAGTGATTGTTCCTTTGGCATTTGGATCGTGTTTCCGAGGTGACGGTGCGAATTGTTTTGGAATTGTTTCGAGAGGTTCTTTTAGGCATTACATGAGAAAATACGAAAAGTACTCCCGCTATAAATTGCATGCATAAGATGTTACACGTTTTAATGACAATACAACGGGAAAGGGTGAGAGAGAGTCGGTCAATTTTAGAGTGTCGCAATTTTTTTCTGAAATATAATGTTCACTAGAATGCAACAATTTTTTCTTCATCCATATTATGAGAGTTTACGGTGTTTTTGCGACAAGCGAGGCAATTGATTCACACATGGGATATTATGCCGCGCGAGAATTTATTTCATTCCCAAGCATCCGCTGTTATTATCATCACCTCTGCAACTTTTGATTAGTCTTGCAAAAAGATAGGAAGAATCCTGAGTAATAGTATATATTATTCTGATTCAATTTACTTTAATTAAATTTAATTTTCAATTGAATCTTATTTATCATTTGAATATTTTAAGTTTGTTTCATTTTTGAATAGATAAGTTGGATAGGAGTTGGAATTGCGAAAAACGTTCGCAAAGGTCTAGTAACGTGACAATTTAAGTAATTTAATAAGTTTTGATTTACACTGATTTTATTATTACAGTGTAGTCAGATTTATGGGTATTGCAATTTATTCTCGCTTTAAAGAATATATTAATTATTATATTTTATTACTAAAGAATATACTAACTTTAACGAAAAGCTTCTCTCCATGTAATTATAAAAAAATATCTACCTAGATACTTTTCTCAATGATAATTACGAATGAAATGTTCTTAGCATGAAATGATACATTACTGTTTCAGTTTCATTGTTCTAAAACGGCATGGGTAAGTTATAAATCAAGTTTATATTATTCTCCGAGGGTAAACGTGAAATCTGTACAACTTCATTAACGGGAGATGTAGACAATCTTTGCGAATGAACTGTTCGCTCTATGTCAGTCGAGATTGCAGTGTAAGGAAAGAAGCAATTGAAAAGCTTATCTATACGTTTCCTCCCGTGAATTATTTATGATCAAAGCTTTTTAATTTAATTCCCATCATTATCAAAAGTAAATTAAATTAGCATAAGTTTTCCAATTACGAAAAGTCAATAAAAAAAAACGCCTAAATACACTTCAGTGACTCGCGCAAATATTCCAAAAAGCACCGCGCAAATTCAGATTCGTTCGGCTGGAATTCGCACTGGTCTCGTTTCTACCGCTTCGATTTGCCGCGTTCCAAACTGCTTCGGTAAAAATGACCGCTCTAAAACGTTAGGTTAAAAATAAATAAAAACGCCTTGCGGAGTAAACGTACACCGGCGAAGATTCATTGCACAAAAACATTCCGTTCCCGATCGGCGCGCTCCTCCGAGGCTTTCGCATGCATGCGCGAATCCCGAATCGGAGTGAGTTAATTTTATGGATACTGCTCGAATGGTATACACATAATCGCTCTCGCGAGAGCAGAAGTCGGCCCCACGATCGGCGAGCGAGACGCGGCTATTGTTTATACGGGTCGCGGAGAACGATGCACCGTTAAGCGAGATTTGAAATTTAATTCGTACCGTGTGCGAGAGCACTATTTCTCTCTCTCTCTCTCTCTCTCTCTCTCTCTCTCTGTACTTCGAGCACCGCGAAAAATCCGCCGGCTCTTGATTGCTGGTCTTTAGAGTTGGCAGTGATTGTCTCTCGAGGGAGTCACCCCGGAAGATGACCCGTCTCTAAACTTATTTGACTATATGTTAATTAGGGTAATTCAATGCGAGTTTTCAGGGTGGCTTTTCCTATTGATTTTCGACATCATAGTCTGGAAATTGAAACTTCGATGCAAGTTTGGCATGGTTCATTAGCCTTACCTGTAACGACATTTTAGTAAAGATATTTTAAAATTGTTAAAACTTTGATAATATATTTTGACGTTTTCGCAGATTACTTACCATTCATTATTAGAAAAATTATAAATCTTCGCAAAATGTCCTTGAAAAAACATAGTAAAATTTTATAAGAAATTTTACAAAAAAACTTTTCTGGAACGGAAATGTATTAGAACATTAAAATAGTTTATTGTAATCTTTACCAAGACTTTTTTCTCCTTACAAAAATAACTCCAGTAGTGTATACGTACAAATTTAAGAAAAGCTAATTATATTTACGTGCCTCCAGTTTTTAATATTTAATTATACTTGTTTTGAAAAATCATGGTACCAGGTCGCTATTAAAAAAACTTTTATTTACTAGATGGAAGTAGGAAAATATGGCCAGCAAACTTCTTGTTTCTGTAACACTTATTCAGTAATTGTGGTTATAAACTGTTATGTTACGTTATATCACGTGGGTTATACGAGAGTTTAAGCATAGCGTGCCAACTTCCCGAGTGCAAAAGTCATAAAAAAGTCATCAGCATGCAGAAACGGTTTTTCATTCAATGATATAAATTCATCCTTAACTGTGTACTTTCATGAAAATATAATTAGACCCGTAAAAAGCGTCGCTAACATTCTTTCCTTTCAGCGATTTTCATGTTCTACCCTAACGACGCGTAATTGGCGTTTAAATACACATCAAGCCGCGTCATTTTATTACTACTATTCGACCTCCGCGATAGACATTGTTACTTTACATTAATATAAAAATAATAAGGTGCGCAACTTTTTTTTTAATAGAAGAAAGAGATGATGCATTGGTATTCCCATTGGGGTCGTAGAATTTATCTTTTTCGCACAGTAACTTGGCGGGAATGTGGAATGAAGAATAATTATCTCAGCTTCCTCGTTTCTTTCTTGAAAAAGCTGAAAAGAAGTTATACTTAATGTTCCGCTGGGCGTAAATGGATTCCTCGGTGGATTGCGAACGAAAAAGTCCGCAAATGCGGAGAATAGCGGCCGATTCGGCTCAAACGTGAGAATCGCTGGAGATGCGACTATCAAACACTTTGTCAGTTGAATTTCGCGGATTTGCTCTTAAGACGCATTACGGTATGACTCCGTCATTAATTGCGAGACTCCTTTTGATAAGGATTATGAGCGCGATTACGCCGCGAATAAATCTTTTTACTTAATTATACGTCGACTCGCTATTTAATGTCATTAAAATTCCATTCTACGCTTTTATAAGTTACGTTAGCTGAAAATGCACGCTTTTGAAACTTTAAGTATCAAAGGAATATGCCAAAGAAACGATGCGATTATTTTTAAATTTAAACTAATTGGTTTATTATTTTAAATTTACATAATTTTTTAATATAAAGTATAAAAGGAATACGCCGAAGAAACTATGCGATTATTTAAATTTAAAATAATTATTTTATTATTTCAAATTTACATAACTTTTTAATGTACTTATACAAACTAATAGAGTAAAGTTACAGCTATATTATATCTGAAAAGAAATTTTACTTTTGGAATAGCGAAGTTAATTTATTCTTGAATTTCTAAAGCGATAAATAACTTATGCGCGGTATAAAGTGCAATAAAAATACACACGCGTCAAAATTTACGAGCATTAAAAAAGGTATTAGCTTTTGCTATTCGAAAAGCGTGAAACGCTTTCAATACGGGCTTTTTCGCGTTAAACACATAATAAGCGCAAAAAAAAAGGAGAAGAAGTGGCAGCGGAGAAGACGGAACCGATAAACACAATTAGCGTCGAGCGAGCGCGGAAAATCGTAAACATCCGCGCGGCGCTAATAGAGCGCGCGGAGGAAAGCGAGTGTGCGAAATATCCGAGGACTGCGGACGATTTAAATCGGCCGCGGGGCTTGACGCGCCGCTCGTGCGTTTCTCGCTCGTTAGGAGCTAATCAGCGGAAGCCATCTCGCCTCTCCTTTTTGCCGGCGACGCGCGGACGAGCGGGAAAAAGTGACGCTTCGAAATGCAAGCGCGAAAGTTTAACGAATCGTTTTAGATACGCGATGTCATAGTCGAGGCTTTACTTTGACACATTTCTGTTATTTGTTGTAATTTAAAAATAAGCATGAGAACTACGTTATTCTGTTAATTTGCATGTAATAGAAAGAGAAAAGGAAATGAGGTATCTTTATGATTGTGATTGATTGTTTATTGTAAAATTCTGCATTTACTTGGTAAACGAATTAGTTTAATTTTTTGCTTAATTCAATTTGAGCATTCGATTGAGGTGCTGATCTAGATAAAATTAATCTAAATAATTGTTTGAGAGCAAAGATAGCAATGCTCGTTGCTAATAAAATACTGAGAGCGATAAAAGCCAGGACATCTAACAGTTCAATTTTCCACCATTCCAAATCAACTGTCGGAGATCTTAGAGCATTTTTTCCATGACGAATTACGTATTCTATCCAGTACACAGCCTCTTGTCTGGGACTAACTAAACGATCCCGATATATCGACGATAATTTTTTGGTTGCTTTTCTGAAAATGCGTTGAATTTGTTAAAAAAAATGCTATCAAATTTATTTTTCGTAATTAGATTTAATAAATAACTGATAATCTGGACTTACGCATATGTTGAATCATTCAAAATTTTGCTAAAAACGTCATAGTAATCTTGCTGTTCTGCAGTTTTAATGTCAAGTTTCAAGCCAATTTTTTTATTCGCTGCAATATCGCAATTAGTAAATTGGTCGTAAAAAACTGGAATGCAAATGATAGGTACGCCGTAATATATAGTTTCTTGAAGACTCAATCCACCTGCATGGGTGACAAATGCTTTAATATGACGATGCTCTAAAACAAAAAGTTACATTACTTTCGATTTACTTTTTTAAAGTTTGTTTCATCAGATGATGCAAGAGGTACTAACGCAAAATTTTCTTCTGCGGTAGCCAAGAAAAGAAATGGACATTTTTCGGTACTGTTGCTGCCAAAAGGTCAGGGTTTTCACTTTTCATTATTATCTGTATTGGTGATAGTTTTTCATAAACTGCGAAAAGTTTAAGCACTATTTCGTTTGGAAAAGTCTCAACGAGTAAACGACTACCAAAAGAAGCATAAACGAACCCGTCTGTACTTTTATCCATGACTGATTGCAATGCCTGCATTCAATAAAACATGTATTTACGTTATGAATGCCATCATGAACTGTTCGGTATTACCAACGATACCTTTGACTGTAGACGCTTACAGAAAGGTTGAGAAGATTCATCTATTACCAATCTCGGTAGTGTATTGAGTTTCAATGTTTTATTCAGTCAACAACAAAAATATTTGACTAGTTTAAAAAATGTAAAGACGGCTCCAAAATTTGCTGCGCAAAATAACTCTAGCGACCAATTATCTATTCAACTTGGATCCTCCCTTTCCTACTGCTGTAAGCGTCTATTTTTCGTTACTAATTTCACACTTTAGATATAATCCTATATATATCCTATAGGAATTTTAATTATTTTTCTTACTGAATCTATCGTTGAATTGTCATCGGTTATGTGTATTCCACCTATCTCAACGAGTGCCGGAACTTTCGGCTGGATTCCATGTATAGAGTGATGAGAATTGGACAGTATTAAAGATACACTTTTCTGCAGGACGGTATAGTGTGGTAATCTGTCGCCAAAATATTTCTTCACGATAAGATCTTCACTTTTCTCCAGACCACGAAACGACCAAATTAAAAGGTGCGTCCTTACGAAATTGTACAGTCTATCCCAAAATGTCATATCTTCTTTGTACACCCATTGATTTCGAGAAGATATTGCCAAATTCAGCGGAGAGCCTATGCTATGATCGTCAAAGGGAAGCAAAAAAGAAGTGGTTACGCTGACTACTGAAACGTTCCACAGGTGACCGATGGCGGAAAAACATGCATAAGCGGGTAGCATCTGAAATTTATATCTCATTCATAATTTATACTTTTGCCAAATATTCGTATGCCCTTAAGAAGATATACATTTAGAAATAAGGCCACATATAGAAATAAGCTTACGTGTGTCAAGACAAGATTGTACGGTGGATCAGTTGGTGGATTGTTTATCAAATTCCACATATCCGGTTGTTCGAGTATTCTGCACATATTTAAACAGAATTTATGCGCAATTTTAAAAATAAGATCTTGAGATTTCACAGTATCGAAGGAGAGACTCTCGTCGTTGTAGGATTTCTCTATAGTAATGAGATCGGTATAGTTAGGTATCTTTTTCTTCAATGGATGAGCACTTATCACGTCAACTTGGTGGCCCTTTTCTGCAAGGGCTTTGGCTACTTCTCCAAGAACATTGAAATGACTCCTGCCATTGAAAGGAAATATTGCCAAAATACGATAACTGTAACATGGTGGTGCTAATAAAAATAGAATAGGCACACTGATCAAGTAGATGAAACACCAGTTCATAATGCTCGTTGCGTTTAATGGAAAAAATATACAAACTGATTGGAAAGAGCCGTGCACTTCAGGTATTTTTCGCTACTAATTAAGTATAAATTTTGCATTCATGAGATTACACCTTATCAAACACTGATTCTATCTTAGATATAAGGATTATCTTTTATGAAATAATTTTTGCTGAATATTACAAACGATTTTTCTCCTAGAACTGTGTACGGAATAAAATGTTGCTTCTTGAAGTAATGATTGTGGATCGGAACAGGAGAAACAACTGGATACTATAATTAAAAGTATTCAACTTGTTTTTCCTTTACGTTGAAGTGCCGCCGGGTGAGCGGCAACCTGCCTGATTCGCCATTCATAAGGATGCAAGTAGAAAATATCGTATGAGTTTTCAAATAAAACAGTAAGGAAATTTAATTAATAGTTCAGGCTTTCAGGTAAAATGTAGGTAAATTTTTCATCTGAATTCTCGAATTTTTTTATACATTTTTTTGCAAATTATTGTTGCAACACTGGAAAAAAGTACAATATTCTTTTTTATCGTTGCAAATAATTGATAATGTCGCTAGAATTCTGTATATTATTTAAATATATACAAAATTATCGCAAGTTTGTACAGATTCTTTTGAATGGTTTATCGACGTGGATTTGACTTTCAAATCGCGCGTGTTGACTGAAGATGTCACTACTGAGAGAAGCGCTCCGCAAGAGCAGGTAAAAGGCTCTCGAGTCTTTTAAAAAGTCGAAGCACCTTTATTTTATAGTATTATACCAAATGCTTCTTCTTTTTATTCCAACATTTTCTAATGTTTAAAAATCGTATATTTACCATAAGGAAAAAAAATTGGAACAGAATTAAAATACCTTCACACAATTCTTCCACTATTGAAAGAGATCTATATCAGAAAATTACAGGCTGTAATAGTCTCCTCTATTATACCTGCATTAGAATGAAAAAATGAAGAAACAACAGCTTCGTATTATTACGCGATCCACTTTCAATGAAAGCATATATGTTTCACAAATGAAAGTAAAAGGAATTAATTGTCGAGTCCTTTATGCATCCAGGTCCCGTTAGCCAATTGTTATAGCGATGTAAATGGAGTATCGAAGTTTTATCGAATCGCGATCGATCTCGCGGTGTTAAATGTAGCGTGAAAATTGAACCACATTTTTTTTACGCGATAAATTCAAATAAAGTAAAAAAAGATCGCAAGATCAATAAAACCGAACAAGGCACAGTGAGATGCACCTTTTACTGAGATAAACTAGGCCTTTCTTTGGTCGTTGAAAAAATTTTTTTTTTAAATAACTTTGAAGGCCGCAATTTTCCCTGTCGCGAATGACTAATGGAGCAGAAAACCCCTAAGAAACTACACAATAATTGTACATTACGCATACGTGTCAGCGTAAATTACACGGCGCTATTGAGATTGTAAACTGTTGCACGGGATCTAGGAGGCAATATAGTGTTATCGGCTTATTACTGTCAAGTAGAATTGAAAAAGTATATTAAAGAGGGTAATGATAAAAAGGAAACTCTTAATAAACACGAGAAGATTGTAAAAATCTTGTCGATATTGGGAACGTCGAACTTAATTACTTTCCTCGCTACATAATTCTTTATAATTTTTTTCCATTTTTAGTATTAGCCATAAACACAATAACAAAATTGACGTTAAGACGTAGCGACGAGCGCAAAAAATATAAAGGCACTGGTATAAGATTCGCGTGGAAAACCTTAAACGAGTATAAGAGATCGCGGGCAACAACAATGCGCCATCGAAAAGAGGAACAGCCCGTTCATTGTGCGAGAATAAAAAATAGCCTGCGCACTACAATGGCGCCCAACCTGTAGTTCGCCCTCCTTCGCAACGTTTTTCTCCTCTCGAAATACAATTCGCTAGGGTTCCCGGGGTCACAATGGAGCGAGCACCGATCCACTTTTGGGCTCGTCCTCCTCCCTGTGTTTAGCCTTTTTTTTTCAGCGGAAAACCGCGCGAATTTTGCGTTCTACATGCTGCGGATTATAGGGACTTAAATTTTTAGCTACTTAATTGCCTTAATGGGCATGGCGAGGCGGAAGTGTACTCGGATTTGTAGAACGGTAAGTTGGGAAGCAAGGATTTTTTCGACGCCTGCGAAGAGTTTGAGCTTTGACTGGCGGTCGGCTTTTGGGTCAAAGGAACCTTTTATAATTACTTGTTCAGGCGAGATAAATTGGATTTACTGGATTCGGTCAAATCATTTTTATAAAAGAACACTTATGCATTTTTTTATAGCGGGAATTATTTATATCCCGAAAATGTTGTCTTTATTTGATATGCAACATTTATTTTTTGTTTTGTTTACTAAATTCACGTTCATATAGAAAGTCAAATAATCATCTTTTTACACAATAAGATATTGGAAATGAAGATCGTAATTCTTTACAGTTTATAGATTTTGCATTGGTTATAAATTATTATTTCAAATTTCTCTGTACTAAAATATTTGAAAAAAATCAAATCATCTAATAATGATTCTGGAGCTATAAATTTTAATAATTCGTTCCAATACAAAAGATAAGAAACTTAGCCGTTTTCTACGATCTACTAAAATTTTTCGAAGCAGGATCTGTAATAATAAAAGCACGAATCTCTAGGCGAAATATGCAATATTCCATGGGATATGAAAAATTGAGGCGGCGCGTCAGTATTAGGTGGATAAACAGCTGGTCGTGATGTTTGCATACCTCCATAAATCCAGGCGCACCGCAAGCGTAAAGTGGCCACTGCAGCAGATGCGGAGAGAAACCAGAATTTGAAAAAAAAAGTGTAGCAATCTTTTATTTTGTGGTACGAACTACGTGCAATAGGCGCGTTTTTAGAGGGAGAAAAAAATAAAATTTCCACACGTTTACGTACGTAATTTACCATTTTCACGTCGTTTTACGGTCTAAATTGTAGGTCAATCCTAAAATAATTTTGAAATTTTAGTACTCGTCTGACGTTTTAAAATAATTGGTCCAAACGGAGTGGTCGATCGATGCTATAAACTTTTATCTCCTTGAAAGAAAACACATCGTCTATTAGCACGGTTCAAGATATAAAACTATAAATGCATACTGCTAGCACTAAATAATAAAAATATTAATTCGCGATAAATGCTCCAATTAAGTTTTCATTAGCACCTACGACAAGCTAAAAATACTTTTATCTGCACGAAACTTTCGCAGATGAAATTCCATAGTAGTAGGAAAAATGCATTCCCACAAGCATCCAAAATCTTAAGTAAACTTTCGCAGACAAAATTTCATACTTCAAGTAAATTAAAGTCGATATTTCAACAAATATACAAACACCGCAAGCTCAGGTCTGTTCATTATAGCGCGACACGCAACTCGGCGGCGTACACTCGCGCGAAAGCGGGCAGATCGGAAACGAGTCGAAAATAATAACACTGCACTGTTCGCTATTGCGTGTACACAACATTCAAGAGTGCAATTAAGATTCGCCGATGCGCCTGCTTGCGCCTATTACCGACTCGCTTTGCATGAAATCTCGAGATAAGAAAGAACTGTTACGGTTGCCCCTTTCGATATGTCGGGGTCGTTTGCGATGGTTGCGGTGTTCTCTTCGATATGTTTATAGCAATATCGAGTAAATAATTTAGAGTGCAATATCATACGAAATAATGGACCGTAGATAATAGGGAATTACTTGTAGATTTTTTGAAGATTTGCGTTTGTTCAATTTGCATAACTACATTTCCATGCATACTTTTCTCCTAATTGCATGTAAGGTATAATAGAACCTAAAAATATTGCAAGGGTACGTATTACATACTATTACGAAGGTAATGTTTATTTGTGGCATTGCGGTAAGAAATGGTAAATTAACGAACGAGAAAACACTTATTAGAAAATAGCTGATTCATAAATCTTCACTTAAACTGTTTATTGTGTTTGAATTAAAAGTTGAAACGTAGATTATATAAATAATTAACGTAATTTTTTTTTGCATATTTTTTTATTTTAAATGCAAAGATCAATAAAACGTTTAAAAATTTCATATTCATTTTTTTATTCGTTTTATAAATTTGACATAAATGTAAATTATGATACGTGTGATCAATCGATAAAAAAAATTGTGCATAATAAAATTCAGACTAAAAAAAAAGCGCATTTAAGGAACAACCGTTTCACCAAAGCACGCGCATCAATCAACTCACACTTCGAAATGGTTCCAAAAAATAATAAAAGGATCTCTATAAGAGAGAGTGTATTTTTTGCAACGTCAGTCGTACAACGGGAACTTAAAAAATCGTGTTTACACAACACGGGGAAATACACATGACTCCATACATAATCGGATGATTTCGCGAATCAAGAATGAAAAAAAGTGGCCCCCGGAGGTGGAGAAAGAAAAAGAGAGGGCACTTTCTACGCCGCGCTGTCCGTCATAAAGCGGATGAAGCGAGGAGGAAAAAATGATCGAAACAAGCAGGGCTTCGCGGTCCGCAAAGCCCTGCTTGCCCGCATCTCCTCGCGGGTGACCACAACTCGGGGTTCCGCTACGTCCCACATATATATACACGAAACGCCGCGTGACGCACGGCCGGTTCCGTTTTTCCTCGCGCGCGCGAGCCACGTCCCCGCGTTTTTCGTAAAACCCGCGGCGCCGATCGCACTTTCCACGAACCCCGATGGTACGTCGAAGGTGAAATTCCAGACGACCAGATGGGTTAATTAGATTGCGCAATCCGGCGCCTTATCGGACGCGGGATCGAGGAATCGAGCCGCCGCGAGGTGGTAATTTATACCGAACGGTCGCCTTCCGATCGAGCCTCTCCCCCTCCGTCGGCTTTTCACGTCCCGCTCATCCCTAATTAGCGACGCACTTGTCCCGCTGCGTGACGCGCGCCTTTTCCTAGCCTCCCGAGTCATCCCGGGAAGCGGCGCGCGGCCGTTTGATTTATTCGAGGCGAATGCC
Organism: Eurytoma adleriae; assembly: GCA_900480045.1. Lineage (NCBI taxonomy): Eukaryota > Metazoa > Arthropoda > Insecta > Hymenoptera > Eurytomidae > Eurytoma > Eurytoma adleriae. The sequence continues at coordinate 81,304 of UXGC01000190.1, read as the reverse complement.
GCGGCGTGACGGGAGTCTTAATTTTTCCGGGAAGGCGCAGCGGTAATGGGTGGTGGATGAAAGGTTTTCTTCTTTTTTTTAGTCCTTTAAATTATCGAAGAAACGCCGGTGCGTGGGGTAACTGGAGAAAAATCGATTTGTCAACGTGAAAATGCAATAGGGAATTGTAATCGAGGTGAAATCGGCTTTTCATCATACCATACAAATGGTTTTTCTTGCGCTCGTTGCATTTTTCCACCGGGAATTGCACGGAAGACCTACTTTAAATAGCACGTGTCGCTTATAAATTAAGATTGAAAGTATATTGTTTTTTTTTTGCGCGGAATGAAGTGCGTTAATTTTTTGTCATTTGTTAGCAACTAATTTACTTAAACAGTTAAACTATGAAATGCCTTCCGCAACAATGCGAATAATTACTTCATCGCGTAAAAAGTGTCATTATGTAAACAAAAGAAACAGTTTTATTAAAATATACTTTCTAGAATATTTTTCCAAGAACCAGTTTTTTGTTTAACTTTCAAAATGACTTTCTTCCAAAGGCAGATTAAGCGATCCTCTCATCCAAATCTGGAAGCAACATTTCTATAAAAGTGCAAAATTCGCATCACGGACGGCATCTGTAAAGAAAAGAAAGGGGGGACGAGCGAAGCGGTGGATTTACGGTAAAACCTGGCAACGCTTGCCTTTTCTCTTGGGCGAGCATGATGTACGACGCGGCTTGCGCGTGCGGGGAAACCGCGCGATACGCAAAAATGCGATCGACAATCCGCCAGGCGAACAGTTACTTTTTACTGCGGCATCACTCATAGGCTCTTGCGCGACGTCGTGGCAAAAGTGAGTCTCGACGCGTGTCGCCGTTTCCTCGCGAGTACCTCGCGTGCTTATGTCAAAGAGGAACTCGCGGAAAAATTGATCGCGGAAATGCGTTTGGGTATTCGTACGCGCAGCAAGAAAATGATAAAATTATGCTTGGGAAGAATGAAAATAATTAAATTTTATTCAGAATCATTTCAATGTGAAATAATGATCTTATTATGAAATAATTACGTACTGTATTAGTGAAGATGACTCTTTCTCAGGGTATGGTTCTTGCTTGAAATGTTAATGAAAGGGATCTTGAATTTTTTGGTCATTCATGAAGAAAAAACGCAGTGAATTACATTAATTTTTTACTAAACGTATCATTAAAAGTATATTAAGAAATGAGATGTGAATTCTTATGATTCACTTGAAGCTAATTAGATACTCGCATAGGCGCACTAAATAATATAGTTTAAATTTTCTACAGTACAACGAATAAAATTGTTATCATATATTTTACAATCACATTACTTCGAAGCATATCATTTTCTTTTTTTTTAAATACTACTTCATTAACATAATAAATTTATAAATAATAAGTAAATAGTACATTTTTGACCGGTATGAAAATGGATTATTTGCCGCGCAAGACGTTCTAGACGAAGAACGAGACGAAGGATCTCGCACGGCAAAAATTCACTTGCGTACCAGGTTCAAAATATATTTTTCAGTCCTCAAGATCGCGTTCGAAATGTCAATTTTGAGTTTAGAGGCCTGAAAAAAAATTTCTGTCTACAAACAGACATCTTCAAGCAAAAAACTCGTTAAAATCGGTATCAACTAATTTCTGAAAAATCCACTCTTTAAATATGAATATGTGATAAGTCGTTCATTAATAAGTGAATGCACTGCGGAATATGAAAAGTATTTTAATATGTGAATATTCACTAATTGAACCATTTACGAAATAATTATCATAGCACACTTGACCTTTGCACCGACTGTCAATTCATCGCGAAAGTGCATTACGCCTAAATTCATGAACGTAACCTCCGCCGCGTATAAAATCCCCTTAATCGATCAAAATGTCTCGATCGCCACCCCCTTCTCCGCCAAAAAAGATCGCGTTACTTGCGAAAGTCTCGCGCGTGCCACGTACTGTCCTCTCCTCGGGGCCGGAGGAGCGTCGCTTCCGTGGGCGTCGTCGGGATTTCGTGGGATCCCGCGCCGGGGCGGCCTGCCGGTCGCGGCGGTCGCGCGAAGGTTATTCAACCCGCGTGCTGGGGAGTCCTGGTCTCTCCGGCGGCAACGGCTGCGGCAGCGGCGGCGGCGGCGACTAACGGGGCCCGGGCACCGGCGGGCCCGCGCGACGCGCCGCAAGCCCCTACTCAGTGAGCCGTGCGCTTCGACGTGCACCGTACACACGCGCGATCTTATCTGCCGCGAACGACCCTCGAAGTGTCCCACCCCAGTCTCGTTTTTTTACTCGTCCGACTCGGTTCTTTTTCTTTCAGTCGCGTTTTGGTTCCAAGTTTTGCCTTTCAGTCCGGTTCCTTTTTTCGGGTTAAAGTACAGTCGGTCCGCGTTGTAGTGCGTCCGGGAGTGCGCGTTCCGCAGGTGTTACTGCGCGGGCGGATGGTCAGGTTTTTATAGGTGAGTCTTCGTTCGATATTTTTTTTTTAAACAAACGTACTTAAATATGTTGAATTTGTTTTTTTTAGTTTGAATGATTGACTACTTTTGTAGGGTATTTTTTAAATCTATGATTAATAAATATATAGCGATTTTAAAATACGTACAAAATTTACTAATATAATTCTTTCGAATATAATAGTTTTTAAAAATAAAAACATGATTCTATGTTTAATTTTTTTTAACGATTCTATTCTATCACATTTTTCTATCAGTGCAATCAATTTCCTTACTAAGATCGAATTCAATATCATATTAAATGTATACATTTCACTTTGCTTTATCAGAAAACGTAACGTTATTACGGCATTAAATTAAATCACAAGAAAGTTCGCTAATACCTTCCTCTATTTACATTAACGAAATGAATTCGCACCGCCGTGCGCAGAAAGAAAGCGAGGAAGTAAAATTTTTTCGCTTGATGAAGCGTGAAAGGAAACAATGGGGCAGCGGCGGTGCATCGCGTGCGCGCGAGCGATCTGGAATGCTCTCCGCGGGATCGCGAGTGTTCCGCGACCTCGATACCGATCTGGCGCGCCCACCCCTCGCGATCTTGATCTTGGCACTCGCCAAGTTGAAGGCGATTCGAGATCAAGGGTAGATGGGCGGATAACGATTTATAGCTAATATTTTTGTCACGGTGAAACGAATGGCCGCAGTGAAATTTATGGCTTCTCGTAAACGCTTTATCGAGTAAATTCAGTTTACAATGGTAGAAAGTAAAAAATATTTAATTATAATGATAGATGGATTGAAAATTATAAAAAGTTTTGATTTATAAATGCAGATGTAGATGAGAATCAAAAGGCTATTAAATAAGTAAAAAAATGTGCAGTAATAAAATTTATGTATTAGATAAAGCATACGATAAACTTGTATAAATAAAATAGAAATCTTTAAGCATCCGTAATATTCCGTGCATAAAATTCTGAAACCTACACCTACATGCTTGTATTCCGTATATAATAAATTAATCGAAAGACAAGAAAAACTTAATTAAGAATTAATTGGGCTGATTAGATCATCAAAAATCACAAAATAATCATATCCTTCGGGGAACTCGATAAAAAGTGAAGCTCACGAATCAAAACGTAAAAAAGTAAAAGTAAATACCCAACGGAGCTTCCGCGATTTTTTTTACACGGAAATAACGTGCGGGCTCGGCTCGTTAAAGAATCGTACTGGTCCGTGCGGGAGGGAATATCGGAGTGGCCAGAGGCGAATTTGTTCCGCCTGCGTCCGTCGTTCCGGAAAAAGGATAAGCCGGGGGCCAGGAGGCGCGCAGCTGACGATGCCGCGCGCAGATTCCTGTCGGCCGCATAATTAATATGGAAATGGTGGCCGCGATTTTTCCCCAGATCCCGCAATATCGACACTCGGCGGGGCCCGTCCGCGCGGCTGCTTCTCGCCGCGTTTTATTTTCGCCTCGTTCGCGGATGCAGTTATACCGATGATTATGTAAATCTTCTGAATTTTTCCCGTTTAATTGTCGGCTACATTCCGCAAATCCCGAATGATTTTAACTGTTGTTCGCGTGGGCTGGATTACCGTTGTAAGCGACATTCTAACGCAATGTGTCAATATGGATCTTTTCCTCGTTATGTCAGGTTTCGTAAGAGATATAAGGAACGAAAATTCCATTCAGAACAGTAGATCACGTTTATAATTTTTTTTTCTAAAGTTTCTTCTTTAGAAAAATATGACATAAATCATTTTTATTACATATAAATGTTTATAATAAAGAGTACACTGTAAAAAACATATTTTGAATATACTTTAAAAACAGTAGTTTTGTAAAATTGTACAAATCTTCAAAATTAAAAAATTTATTTAAAATCTTTGTATGTTAAAAAGCGATTTTTTCACCGTGAAGTTAGAATAAAAAACATTACTTAACTTTTACTTTAAAGATCCTTTTTCGTATTTGACACTATATTCAAAAGAATAAAAAAAAGCCCCAAAAAAATCAAACTCACTTCCACCAAAGTAAACGTCGTTAAACACACATTCGGCGATCGACCCATAAACGGATCGGCATGATTCGTCGATAAGAAGAGGCGAGGCCTCGCGGGGAATAATATTATTTGCGCGAAATTCTTGCGCGTCATTCGGGCGGGTTCCGTTACCGGGGCGTTAGTCGCGCCGCAAGCGCCGGCGAGCAGAATAAACGGCCGCTTTAATGCCAACGGTCTGTCGTCGCCGTGAAAAAGGCGCCGGCCAAGCCGTTTCTCAATTTGTCAAAAAGAGCCGATCGCGACGCTACCGGTACGACATTGACGTCGCCGTTGAGCGCCGCGGCCGATAAATCAATTTTTAGTCCCTCTTTTCTCGTTGAGTTATAACCGCAAAACGAGGGGCGCGCGCAAATAGTGTGAGCCGACTCGCGAGCCTCGCGTCTCGGTAAATTAACTTCTGACGCATTATTCGTCTTAATTAACGGTTGCCGAGTGGTGAGCGCGTGCATAAATTCAGTAGAGTTGCATCAAATGTATTTGTTTTGGTTGTAATGATGCAGTGTTGTTGTTTACGAGGGAGAAACATATAGTTTCTAAACCATCATTTTAATAAAAAAATGTAACAATAAACTCATTTCATTTATTTAAAGAAATTAATTTTCCTAGTGATTTTTAATAATCAGATCAATTATTGATTTTATTTAATAAAAAAAAATAGAGGACATAAAAAAACGAATTTGTTTATTTTAAACTTTTTATACGTGTTGATAATATTCAATGCCCGATGGAAAGAAACAATCTGAGTCACCGAGGTGAAAAACATACGGACGACATTTTGCAGCTAAAGAAGAGCTGCTTCGCGCCATCAAGATTTACGGTCGATCAATTCAGCTTATCCTCGAGATGAGGCTTCGGGCCCGTCGAGCGCATCGGCTGCACATGCAAAACTAGTGTTGCCGGTCGATACCGTTACCGAATGCGTGCGTCGATGGGAGCGCAAAAAATGCAACGGTACAATGGCACCGGCGCGAAAGGCCAATCTTTCGGCGAGAAAAGCTTGATAATAACCGGCGCGGATTTAAAAACGAGAAAAGCACCGACGCGAAGGTGCAGTTCGGACGATCAACTCGTGCTACCTAACGGATCTGCAGGATACCTCGAAAAATATCTCCTCTCGAATTGATTCGTAAAATCACTTTAGCGCGCGACCTTTACCGAAATATCGCTCCGTCCAAATTGATCTTGAATTTCGTCTTGAAATTCACGAGCGATCGAGACCTTAGGTCGCCGAATTTCTCTAGTCGACTAAAATATAAATGTACGTTCTTCGAAAAAAAAAGAGAAAAATAAATTTCACCTCGAGCGTCGTACTTAGAATCCTCCGAAAAGTCGACGATCGAGAACAATGAGGCGATTAGCTCGGCGAGTCGGAAGCGCGGCTTTTGCTCTAAAGGACGAGAGGAGGCCCATAAAAATTCCTCGCCCTCGGTGGGCAGCCTTGCCGGCCGGCCATTCGCATTCGGCGCGACATCGCGCCACTCGGAAGTCGACGCTCGCTGAATGCGAACGAGCGCATCGCCTTGATCCGTCGAGCGCGAGCATCATCATCATCCGTCCGACATTATCGGCCTTTCGTCACTGCCCACGATTCGGGGACGTATGCTTCGCGTTGGGAAATATTTCCAGCTAATGCCGAAGCTCTTTCGGATTAGTTTTGGTAGATGACCAAGTGGATCGTTGTCGGACGTTGCAGCGATATGAAATTTGTAAATTTTAGAGCGAATTTTAGGTGTTTTAATTAATTATGTAATTTACAAGAACATGAGATTGGGGAACTGATATAATTTGAAGAGTATGTGAAAGAATTAGATTATTTTACAAGAAGAGTGTAGATAAACGCAGTTGAATTCTAAATAATCAAATTACTGTTGATTATAATTTTTGAAAATTTTTAAAAGAATAGCCTCTAATGGATCAATCTTTAATAAAACTGTTTATTGACTTATCATGATTCGAAAATTAGTTAATATTCTGTACGAATAAGCTATGCACTTTTAAGAGAGTGACATTTAAATGACACCGGACTGATTTAAACGATCCACGATCTAAGAGTTATAATTTTTATTTAAATAAAATCAACTTTAATGTAGGTCTGCTTTAGTAGGTACCATTATTTTAATAGCTGATTAGTAATGCTTTGAATTATTAAAATAGTATTAAAATAGAATATTGAATTATTTATGTGGCATAACAAAACCATTAACATACTACAATATTGTAATACTTATTATTTGGTCTTCTTTAAAATCTTACGCAACAAATTTAAATATTGTGCTAAACTGAGAATGATTTCACTAACAACATTTTAAATCCTTACTCGTCGCCTAGAATTTAAAAAACAACACAAGTCCATGATATTTGATTCGGGTTGCGGCATCTGTGAAAAATGGAAAAATATGGTGTCTTTCGACACAAAACAACCCCAGCTCGGTTACTTTGAATTCAGGAGAAACGAAACATAATAGGTCGTACGTGTGCCGGACGAGTTCTTAGCGGATTGGGCAATGATAAGCGACGATAGACTCGTTCTTGGCTTTACGATGTTACGGCATTTATTTGTTGCGTCGCGAGAGTTATTACAATGGCAGATGACCGTAACGGTTTTATGAAAAGCGTGTAAATTTCTAAGAAATATGCGATTGTGACAAAATCGTTCGTGGATGCGCTCAGATTCGCGTTCTGCAATGTAATTATCGACGAATTTCCTATTTTCGCGAGGAAACGCAAGAATATAAATTTTTTTTAATTAAAGAAATGCATATTGAATTATTACTGTTAAACAAGCCCGCGATAAGGAACTTCGTTGCAAGAAATACTTATTTCTCATACTCTAGAAATTTTAAATAATTATCTTAAATGCGCTTTTATACTCATTATAACAAGTGTTAAATATTTAATTTCTAATTTCTACTTTATTTTTATGTTTCAGTGTGAAAATGCGGTTCAGGCTTGTGACAGTGGCGATCCTGCTCGTCGCTGCGAGCGGGGGGCATGGCAGACCCAGGGTTCCCGGTAAGTTTCTTTTAAATAAGCATTACGAGTAGTCTGCGGCCTGTCACTTGTAAAGGGCAAACCGCGATTGTCCATTGTACTTCAAAAGTTTTTCTAAAATATATTAAGTAATTTAAATTGTAATTACTCGGCATTCCACGTCCTCTTCCTGTGCTAAACCCACTTCGCTCGCGATGCTTCGTACGTACAATTAAAACAATCAGATCCGACTCTTCAATTTAGCGGTCGATCGTAAACGTCACTTGCACCGGTGCTAAATCCTCGGAAGACACATAAACATCATTTTTCGGCGTCTCTCGTCGTTAATTACGAAACTCGTGGCGTAGACCCGAGAGCGTTATAATAGCCCATCGGGCGTGGGGATCCCGTTATACCCGGACACATTACCTCAACGCGCCTCTTCGATCGTGAAACCTATATATACAAGTGACACCGGCGAGCACGCGCGTACATATGGAGATGCCGTTACGTCATTAAAAATCTAACTCCTACTTTGTTTGCACTTTTGCAGACCCGTTGGACGGCAACAGCAGCTCGCAAGAAGCCCTGGCGGTGAACCACGGAGGAGGAGCTCCCGATAGCAGGTATATGATAAGGATGACGAGGCACGTAGCCTCGGCCTCGCCCACGCACAGTCGACGGCGCAATATCAGTATTACTAGCGTTAAATACGGTAGCGGTAGCCTTAGGTCAAATTGGCAGGGTCGCTCGATACTTCCTGGCTTGAGCTTCGACGGCGGGAGGAAAAATTACCTTCCTCTCGGCGCTCTGTCTTCCGCGAGTTCGCGAGGCAACGGCGGTTTCCAATTCACCGGTAGGAGCGCGCAGCGTCGCGGTGACTCGCCGGTTCCCTACGTTCCTACTGTTCGAGTTTCCACACCCCGACCCATTCCAATCTCCGTTCAAAGGAAGAGTATCTTACTACCGCGTACTTCAACTCCTATTCCCATTCCAGTATTATCTCCCACTAATGTGAATACGATGAGGGTAAATGCGGTGCCTCGCGAGCAGCGGAAAATAGAGACCTCGAGAAATATCGTTCGAATATTGCCGCAGAAGGTCAAGTCAGGATTAGTCAGGTACAAGAACTCGACGTTTATCAAAGCGAAACCACAGGTTGTAAACATGGAGGTAAAAAATTGGCCCAATGAGGCATTGCAGAATGTAGAGGATCTATTTAACTATGAAAAGTATACATCCTATTTGGACGAGGACATTAAAGACAGGAATACTGAAGTGATGAAGGAACCTATGAAGCCAATTCGTCGAGAACCGACGATAAAGAGTCCAGAGGTGCAGGAGCCGGTGCGTTGGTCGAAGATTCCGGTAGTTGAAGCAACCTCTTTAACACCTTTAACAATTTTATCAGATAAAGATTACGGCGTTGTCGATACTTCTATGCAGATAGACAATCTTTTAGGCGACTTGGAAACGCACCCAACAAATCCACAGCACCAAGCCTCATCCCAAGTTTCCCAGAATACCATTGTTCATATTTTGAATACCGGTTCTCGAAAACCTAATGTTACCGTCGTTGAGCCAGTGAATAAAGTCAATCGTAACAAAACAGGAAGTACAAGACCACCGCAAAATGTTCACATAATGTTTATGACGGATAAGGATGACGCTGGAAATCAAACAACTCAGTTACCTCCGCAGGTTTTAGGAAACGATTCTGATTGTCCTACTATTATGATTAATTCTATTACACAAATTAATAACACCATCGAAAGCAAAGAAGGCTGCACTGACTTAAATATTGTTATTAATTCTCATGTTCTCAATACAAATGTTTTTAAACCAACTGCTGGCACACACGTTGCACCTTCGAGTAGTCCTGAAACTTTCAAAGATCCATACGCCAGACCCCCAGTGAGCAACTATTACAATGTTCCATCTAATAATTACGGTGGTGGCAAAGATCCTGCTGGCGAGATACAATCTGATGATGGGGGAGCTGCACAGCCAGCACCTGAGATTTCTACATTCGAAGTTTTTCAAGGAACTCACATAAACGTAGGAGGGGCTACTACTGGCCTGGCTGCGGATGATGTACCTGGAGATTCAGAAGGGACTTCAGGAGAAGGCAACGATATTGATGACACACCTTTAAACGAAGCGACAGAAGCAGCGAATGACATCGATGGCACTAATCCACAAGCAAATCCCAGCGATGATGTTTTACTGGATAATAATGCGGATCCAGTCGCCGATGTTGGTCAATCTACTGGAAATGTTGGCGGACCTGCAGATGTAGGCACAGCGCAAGCAAACGATGCGCCAGGTGCAATATCGCTTCCCAGTCTCCCAAATATTCCGAATATCCCCAACATTCCAGGAGCATTGAGCAGCATCGGAAACTTGGGTACCGGAAACAGCGGGGCAAGTGGATTAGGTGGAGGAGGACAGACGGGCTTGGTGACGACGGCTGCCTTGGACGACGACGACGACGACGACTTTGATTTGTTAGATGCTTTGTCCCCGGATGCTCTTTTAGACGGCGTCTCTTCGGTTTTTACTTACTTCAACGTACTCAATCCAATAAATTACGGGATCTTTGGCATGGCGGTGGCGCCTTTTGTAGCGTTCGCCGCAGGGATCCTGGGTGTAGCCGCTTTCATCTTTCCCTACGCTTTCCCAGGAGCCTTCGACATAGCTCGCAGTTGGAAAGGAGACAGTAGCAGTACGAGATTCAAGATAGATACAAAGTTACGGGATATGGTACAGAGCTCCATTCACAAATATCGACACATCAATGAATGGAAAGGTAGACGAAGGAAGAGGAAGAGAAAGAGATGAGCGACTGCTTGAACAAAAAGCAAACAACGCCTTTAATCGCTCTTATGTAGTTGAACAATCAGCTTTGGATTTTTTTTAGTGATGACTGGCATAGAGCGAGCCACATCTTAGTGATAGAAAGTATTTTATACTTTATAATACTTGCTTTAAATTTTTCAGGGTAGAATTATTAATAATAACTAATATAAATAAGTAATTTATTAGACTATTTATTTTTAGAGTAGGTCATCTTAACTGGTCATCTATTATTTATTTATTTATTTATTTATTTATTATTTAAAAGTATTTATTTATTTGAATAAAATAAAAGTATTATCTAGCTTTTAAGTTGAAATAAATACCAGCTAACTGATGTTGGCTTATGGGCAAGGGATACACGATGTGCAATAAATTACATTTAACATGAATGCCGATTGCGCTCCATGATGCGATTTAGAAGTTGTAATTAGATTAAATAAAAATAAAATTTCGCATATATTTGTGTACCATAACATAAATGTAAAAAAATGTATTGTACGATTCATCAAGTAAATAAATAATCATGTCTCTCTAAACAGTTACTAACACAAAATATTTTTATAAACTAAAATTTCATCAATTAACTGTGTTTTAAATAAATTATTGAAAGCATGGTATTATATTATTTTTTTAACAATACACTAAACATTAAATATTTATTTTTTCATTATTGTTTTAATATTATGTGTGTGCAATTTTTAATAATACTTGATTATACGCCTATATCTATCACTATTCCTCGATCCCTTTTTTGGGTAAGGTACCTTACTCATATAAAAAAACATCTTAAAATGATCGATTACTAACATGCATGCTATCCATACTAAATACTTCGAAATTGTGACCATAAAAGGTGCAGTAAGCTTACGGTAAGCATAATAATTCAGGTTGAATATGGATTTCGAAAAAACAAAGATACCGAATTTTCAAGTTACTATAAAAAAATTTTGATGAAGTTAAATTTTGTTCTTATTAGCAATATCGTTAAAATACATCATTGATTTATGATTTTGATACAAATTATAATATCAAAATAAATAAAAACTGTAAGGAAAAATAAATTTAGTTTTCTATTTAATAAAAATAAATGCTTTGAAGATCAAATGAAAATACGAATATTTTAAAATGATATTCTCAAACGAATTTTACAGTATTTGAAAGTAGTTATTTTAGTACTTGCTTAACAGATATCAAGTTCATACCAAGTTAATAGTTAATGAATACTTTAGGTAAACCACGTTATGTTAATAAAAATCAGTTATGAATTATTATAAAAATATAAAATTTTGTAGCTATGCATTGGCTATTAATTATTAAAAATTCAGTTTATAAAATATATGAGCCACTGATTAAGAAAATGCATTTATTATTTATTTACTGTACTGTAATTAAGCGATTTTTTCTTGTGGATTTAATAAAATGAATTCCTTTACAAAAAAATTAAAAGCAATGGAATGCAAAGATAATTCAGTAACTTAATTCAATTCATTATAGAAACAAACAAATTAAATGCACCTGTACCCATTGGGTAATCATATATAGAAAAGACAGTCGCTGCTGTGAAAACGCAATCCATTACTTAAAGACCTCGAACTTCCTTTAGTAGTGTGTAGTGACACTAAATCATTATAAATTTGTGATGCAAATTGGATTGAAAGTTCAAGGAAAGAATAGTATTGTTTAGCAAAAGTTATTATTAATTCGAATTAAATTGCATCTTGAAAATTATAAAATATAATAGAATTTACTCAGTAACATATTCTTGATATTAATATTGGTAAGTAAATGTTTTAAACTAATTATATTATAAAACCAAGTTGTCAATTTAATAGGCCGTAAAAACATATTTAATTAATTAAGAACGTTAAGGCCGCACTTGTCGTGCCTTACCATATCGGATTCGTTCTACTTACTTGTTACGTCAATAAAGAAAGATTTGAGAAAACATGCATATAAATTATTTATTACAACCATTTGCAAGGATGTTTCGCGTAAAATCTTTTTTATTGTGTGACTTTCAAATATAGAGTACACTTGGATATTAGTTATTTTTTAAAACTCGAGAATACTAACGAATTTTATATAAACGATGTTACTCTCTTTTATTTAAATCATGGTAAACCTAAATTATACACTGACTAATAAATCCTATTCTTCCCTGAATCATTTTTTATATGCCCTGCTTTACTATGCGCCTCTCTTTTAATAAATACTATTTGGTAATGAATACCTTTTGTAAAAAAATTTATTTCTTATTAAAATTTGAAGACAATATTTAAGATGCACTGATTTTTCATGGGAAGGGGAAATCGTATATATTGGGGCAACAATTGACCTAAGCTTGATCTGTAAAGTTTAAACTTGAGGTATTTTCATGATACTTTACGTTTAGGTCACCTGATTATACTGTATTGATTTGTTAGATATGCATTTTTTGTCCCGCTATCCCCTGTTTTCCCTTAAGTTGCTGCTTTACATTATATACTCTTTTTATACTGAATTATATTTAGAATTTTTTAAAATCAGTAACATCAATCATACATATAAAAGCTTTTATTACATATTGTTGCAAATTAATGAAAATTACATTAGCAAAACTGATGAGTATTGAACAATAATCATATAAAACTACGTTTCAATTTTGAATATCTATTTAAATAGATTTATATTGAATTATTTAATAGGTTTAAAGATTGTAGAAAAATAATTAATTTTCTTTCTAATTGCAGACATGAACAACATCGAGAGCTCAAGGACATCCAGCACATGGACCAATCTCTACGTAAGGTAGCCACGCAGTTATTGAATGCTACAGCGAAGAGTGATGATATGGTCAGAATGCCTGAGGAGAAGATAGTAACGATTGAAACACCGATGCAGGTAGTTCACATTTCGACCAGAGTCGAGGATGCTGTCAGTGAAACAGGCGAAGGGGCCAAAGAAGAGCACAACAACATGAAGTTCGGTATTCCCATGAATTCAAAATTCGGGCATTTCGAGCTTTCAAATCCTGGTCATGCAATGGCAATGACCGAAGAGGAGATTGAGCGAGAAATGGCAACAGCTACTACTGCCGCTCAAAAAAATCAGCCGACTACAACAAGTATGTTGTCAACGTGGATACAGTTATATCCTCCTTCAACAACGACCGATAACAGCAATGAAGTGTCGGACGATCAGAGTAATCAAATCCAAACGACGATTGGTACCAAAGCGACAGCGACTACTGTTAAGCAAAGCACTGCAAGCACCAAACCGATGCGCAAGACTGAAGGAAAAACAACAACGGTTTCAGCAGAAAGGACTACGGAGTCAACTGTTCAGGCAGCAAAAGTCACCAAAGGATCCAGTCCCAGTCCTACCACAAATTTCGTTAAAATAACTACTACTTTGTCGTCTACTTCTATTGAAAATGACGTGAATAATATAGTTTCTTTGGAGAAGAAGCCAGTGAGTCAACGGACCACAGTTGCTGCTTCTACAACTACAAAAAGCCCTTCAACTACGAAGAGATCTCCGCCGAAGAGTACTACACCAAAGCCTAAAGTGACAGGTCAGAAAAATTCTACGACTAAACCACCAAAGAACAATGGACCGTCTAACAAAACCAAACCGTTCTCGACCCGAAGACCAACTTCAAATAAAAATGATAGCGTAACAAGCACCTCAAAGATCGAAAAAGTAACAATTAAGCCTGTCTCTACACCAGCACAAAATCGAACTGAGAGTACAGAAAAGCCTCTTTTCATAACAAAGATCAAGGCTTCAATTCTTACAGATGCTCAAAAAACGACTGCCAGTCCAATTACAATGAAACCAATACAAACAATTCTGTCAAAGTCTAATACTTCAGATTCCTCCGACACAAAATCCAATCCTACTCGAGTGAATAACATTTTGAAAGTTCATCTGAAGAAACCCGTGGATGATACGACCAAAATTGAGATACAACCTATACGCGTAAATCCTCCTGTGTTAACAATCGAAAAAATTGGTGATTCTAATTCAGATCAAAATACTAAAACAAACGCTAATCCACTCACATTGACAAATTCAAAGATAGATGTGAAATTCGATTTTGACACGGATACCAAAATTGAGGTTCAAACCGAGAGTTCACCTTTATCGACATCCACAACAACAACCAAGAGACCCCGAGGGTCCAACAAGCGTAAGAAGAACAAGCGTCGACGCAAGCCCTCTACTACCACTACTGTTGCGACGATCTCTGCTAGCCCATCTGATGATGACACACTTTTAGATTCCGTAAGCGTTGATGATCTTCAGCTCATCCAAGGAATTCAGGAATCAAAGATTGAGCCGGAATCTAAAGCTCCACCCTCGAAGAAAAAGAAACCCAATCAACAGACGCAAGTGCAGAAACCCATTGGTACACAGATATACAACTTCTTGAGCCGTGAGGTCATGCCCAGTGTTGGTGTAATGTCTTTAGTTGGTTTAGGATTGGGACTAGCCTCGTATTTCCTGTATCCCTTCGGTGGAGTGATTGCTCGCAGAAATTACGATGTAGAGCCTAACTATAAATACAACCTCGATGAGTACGGAGGAAACTATGGTCTCAGTGAGGAAGAAGTTCTGTCTAAGGTCTATTCCGGCATGACCGGCGGTCAACACCACGAGACTAAATATGGCTCGGCTGCTATCGGCGAGAAAAATCCGAATTATTATCGGTACTCTCCCGAGCCTACATTCCAACCTACTCGATACCCAAATGTGCCTACTAAAAATCATAACAATCGGGTAATGTATCGACCAGTTGAAACGACCTCGTACAATGCCAACTATCGCAATACGGAATTCAAATACCCTGACTTACCGACCACACCGAACTACTACGAGCGACAGAGGCAACAATCAGTGCTCGGTAAAGTAGCGATCGGCAACAATCGACAGTTTGTTGTCGGTAATATACCCAAGGAGTACTCCAGCGGTGAGGTAGAGAACAGACAGGAAACCTTGTTACCGGCACAGGAGAAAATGGACAACGACGGCTTGCAGTTCCAGACGAGCGACATGACATCGGAAGCGCCGATCGAGCCTCTAGCAAGTCCCGCAGCTCTAGTCTCGTCGGCTGAAGTGGAACAACCGGCAACAGCAGGAATTTACCAAGAGATTGAAGCCGCGCCAACTTCAATGGCCATAGAGCATGGGCCTAGATCCTTTCCCGGTATAATTCGCCGTAAAAGGGGTATCTTGCCTAACATCGCTAGTTCCTTCATTCCCATAGCGATCCCAAGTTTCAAACCCTCGAGAATGGAAAAGAACTCAGTTATCCAGGTGATACCGTCTAAGAGCGAAATTGAGAAAGAGCATCAAGAAGAAGAGAACGAAGAAGACCTTAGTAACGAGATTTTGGACATTATCGATGAAACTGTTCATCCTGAAGATCATCACAAAAAGAGATTTGATATCAAAGATCATGTTACGAAGGATAAGGATTCGGCCAAGCCGCCAGTAAAGCTGTCCACTACCACTACCACAAAAAGTGATCAAAGCACAAGGTAACGCTCATTATTAATAAACAATTTTTTAAATTAAAATTTAATCAGTAGTCAATATTAAAATAAATATGCAGTATTACTAATATATAATATTAAATAAAACTTTATCATTTTGCAGTAGTTCGTCAACTAGCACTACAACTGCTGAGAAGAGCGTAAAGGACGTATCTTCCTCTCCGTCAACGTCGACGACCACGACGACGACAACGACAACAACGACGACAGAGAAAAATCCTGATTCTGGAGAAACAACCCTGGATTGGGACGTGCCGGACAAAAGCACGGAAAAGCCACCGTCTAAGGGAATGGACTTCATTAGCATAGCCAAGAAAATCGCTGAATTCAAGCTCAGAATCGGCTTGACGATTCTGAAGCACGCGAGCGAGGGTTTCGCCAGGTACATCGGGCACGTGCAGAAGAGGTTCAACGGAGAAGAATAACAGAACACTGCGACTTCGGCTGTAAGCGTTGACTGCTCGATCGATTGATTTGTCGATTAATTAATCAATCGGTTGACTCGTAAACTGATTGGATAAGGCCTTGAAAGGAACGATATGTACCCTTCGTTGACTGAATGTAGTGTTAGATAAAAATCGCTATTTAATAACTATATAATTGAAAAGGAATTGTTTAAAAATTTCGTATGTTTTGTGACAAGGTCTTATCGGATATCACTTGATGCTTAAACATTTAATTAATTAATTATTTAGTGTTGGATGTTTAATAATTAATTAATTGAAGTTTAACATACTTTAAAGTATTTGAATATTTTTTACTAAAAATAATATTGCGACGTAAAATGTTAAGATCATCAAAAGTATTACTATCGTTTGTAAAGTGCGAAATTAATCCATCTCTTCACATTTCATTTTGTACTAGCAAGAAGTTTCATTTAACAAATTCAGATTTTCAAGTGATCAGTATGGCATCGAAATGACAGGTTAATTTACTGGGAATAGCTTGGGTAACAGCTTGGGTATCTTTTTATACGTTCGATTGAAATCTGCACAGCTCCAAGCGTCAGTGATTAATTGTATAGTAACTTAATTAGCTTAACGAATCACGTTAATTATGAAAGAAAAATAGCCAGAAAAGACATGTGTTAATGCAACGCAAAAATTAATATTATTTAATACAATTTCTTTAATATTTAAAGTTTTTTCTGATTATTTTAAATAATATCAGTGACTTTCCAGCAAAACGTCTTAAATGCATTTTTTGGAAATTTAAATAACATCGAATTTTAGATTATTATAGTGATTCTTTTTCATTTCCTACATATTGACCAGTGATTATTTTTAATCAAAAATTATACAAATGTATGATTTAACTTTAACATATAAATTCTTTTTCTGACATCAGCAGAAACTCCACGTTAAGAAAATGTCCATAAAATACGGAGTTATGTCATTATTCAGGAAAGTCACAGATTTGATTATTACACATCTACATGTATTCACACACATAAATTCATTCATTAAAAATAATTAATTCTTAAAAAATTAATATAATGCATAATGTGTAAATATATCGAATACAAGACTTGGTAAGAAACTTGTTTTTTATTGTCTTTCACATATTTTTTCTTCATAGTCTGAGTACTACATTGTTAATAAATAATATGATATAAATAATATATTATACGATATAATAATAATGTAATAATAAATAAGTGATAAATAAAACAGTACGTGTTATGAATTTGATATAAAAATGAATCAATAAAGAGTATAAAAAGAACAAATATAAAAAAATTCTACATAACAATGGAAGCCTATTTTTAGATGATAACACTTAAAGCTTTGGACGCCGCTGGAAATATAGCTTTTTTTGCACTATTTACAAGCATGTAGTTGGATGTCGTTATTGTGAAAGTCGATATGATAATTTTAGAAAGCATGCGCGCATAAAAGCATATAGAACTTTGTTAGTCGTCTAGATAAGTAAAAACAAACATGGAGAAAGGCGGTACAAGTTCTTCGCTTGTAATAGATTATAGATATTCTCATTTTTCTGTAACTATCAGTCAAAATATTCACATCGATTAACAGTAGAATTATTATTATTTATCACAAGTTTTTTTACTGATGTGAAATTTTCATAGCCGATCAATTTTAGTAAAATGTTTAAGTTAATAATTTCGAAAATGTCTGTCAGTCTTTTCTTTGTTATTCAGCAACTCCAATTCTTCTGGTCATTCAAAATTTTAGTTTACATTTGAATAGTCCGTCATGGTTAAGGAAACTTACAATGGCGATTTTTTAAAAATCTTTCCAGAGTGCAGTAATTATATCAGATTACTAAATTTCAGTAACTATAAAGTATAGTCCAAACGACAAATAATTCTTGCGTAAACCAAAAAGTATATACATCATAAAGAACTTGTTACGAAAAACTCGCTCCTAGAATTTTAGTGATCGGGGCAAAAAGTGCTTATTTAAAAAAATAGGCTAAAAATATCCAGTCAACCTTTAAAGTCATTCGTTTCAAACGAACGTCAAAACGAACAACTTCGCGCGCCAGCTGGACATCCCCGCGAGGCTTCTCCGACATCGTTTACGCCAGAATCATTCGTCCGTTCAAGCCCGAAAGATCGTTTCGTAAAAAATCGCCTCCGAAGCTTTCCCCTCGAATTCGACGAGCGTACGCGCGCGTCAGCCCTCAGCGCTGCCTCTGGGTGAGCAGGTGCCTTGGCACGGCGAGCAGAGTGGCGGGTTCGGGCTCCAGCGAGCGCCTCTTTCGCCCCAGCATCATGGGTATCATCATGGCCATGGTGGCGGGCAGCATGCCCGCGCCGACGGCCGCCAGCACGGCGGAGTTGGAGGTAGCGCCGGCGCCGCCGCCGCCGGTGCGGACGGGCCGCCGGTTCAGCAGGACGGCGGCGCTGGCGAGGGGCGACCGCACGGTGCTCGCCTTCACGCCCCCGCTCTTCTCCATCTCGTACTCCTTCTGGCTCTGGTCCACCGTCTTGAACGTGCGCTCCACCTCCAGCAGGCCGCCGTGCGACGTCGTCGTGTTCGTGCCGTTTATCGACGGCAGCACCGTCAGTCTGACCTGTTTCAGGGGGAACGGATTTTAGCAGGTTGATTTTTCTTGTACCATCTGAAGATACTTTATTTTAATTGCGAGAGATTTCGATTTAAACAACTTTTTTTTTATTTACGTTTCGGGAAATAGTTTGAACTGAATTTTTCAAATTTCTGGTTTGTTCGGACATTATTCAAAAAATATTCTGGTCGTAAATATATTTTACTATTAATCCCACTATGATGATCGTATATTTTTAATTTTGATTGTTAAATTTTAATTTGTTTGTTTTTAATTTTGAAAGTTAAAACAATGACTGAAATGTATGATGATGAAATAGTACACGAGATTATACCAATTGAATTACCCTAAAGAGAAAATAGAATATTTTCATAGAAGTAATTAATGTATTGTTAATTTTGAGGATTTTTAATTTTGTAATATTAATGTTAAACGTAACATGTAAATAATAATGTAATAATGAGTTAATTTACTTTCTGCATCATGCAATATATTATGTTTTCATTATTAGAGTTAATTAATACCCACGTTAATTGAATGAGAGCGTGAAATACATTAACACAATTAAATCCAAACTTACACTAATTCCATTGCGAGAAAAAAAAATATATTCATGTACCTTTTAGTGCCTTCTTTTTATTAATTTTTATATTAAAAAAAGATCTCTTTTCAAAGGAAAGACTAATTACATCCATAGTATTAGTATCTACTGAAAATTATATTTGTCTGACACCAGCCAGGACGTTACTACTTAACAATGAAATTTTATCTACGAAGTTCTAAAGTAATTATATATTTCTAACAAAGGCATGCAATTATTTTAATATAAGTATTATGCATCTAAAAACAGTAACTAATATAGTGTTAGTCAGTGAAAGGACTCTTGGACATAACAAAGCTTTTACAATTTGTAGTTCACTATAAAAATGAAATCTGCATTACGTTGATGTATTCGTATGTAAATTTAATCTGAATGCTTTAAACGAATAAAGGAATTAGTCTACAAAAAAAAAATAAATAAATAAAGTGAAAATAACTTAAAAAGTCACATGATTTTGCATGTTTGCAAATGAATAAAAAAAATCAGAGCCCGCGCAAGCTCAGCTAAACCGAGAGTCCTTCCAGTACCCAACAATCCCAGTCTCACCTGCCTTTTCGAGGTGACGGCGGGCACCGGCTGTTCTCCGTTTCCGCTGTCAGCGAACCTCTTGCCAGC
Source organism: Eurytoma adleriae (assembly GCA_900480045.1). Lineage (NCBI taxonomy): Eukaryota > Metazoa > Arthropoda > Insecta > Hymenoptera > Eurytomidae > Eurytoma > Eurytoma adleriae. The sequence goes on along the minus strand of UXGC01000190.1, from coordinate 61,181 downwards.
TGCCGGTGCAGTGCCGGGCCCGGCGATCAGCGCGTCCAGCTTGATGGAGCGCTGCCGCGACTTGGAGTAGCCCCGGTTGGTCGAGAGCAGGACCCACTGGCCGTCGCCGCTCGACGGATGGTTCGACGGGTGGTCCTTGCTCGCCGGGTACTGGTAGTGCGAGAAGTGCGGCCGGTCGTAGTAGCGGTCGTCCTCGGGCCGGCCGAACTTATTCGGCCCGCCGGCCGGGAAGTCGTTGCGGTCGTGCCAGCCCCCCGCCTCGCTCACGTAGCTCTCCGTGTGGTGCGTGTAGCTCGGCCTGGAAACCGGAGACGAGGAACTGTAAAGTTGAGGTAGGTCGCTGGGTCAAAGCTCGAGCGTCACACTTAAATCGCAATTAATGCGCGAAAATTAGAAGCGGAGAAAGAAACCGTTTTAATGCAATTTGCACTCGGTCGTCTTACCGGGTACGTCTGTTTCTACTTACGATCTCTTCCTCCAGATGCAAGCAATGCGAGTGCATTTTAGATTCTTTGATCGTGTTATTTGGTGATTTTAGTGAAATTTTATTTACGCAGTGTTTACCTTTGTCCGCCAGGTCTGTCCCAATTGTTGACGGGAAAATTGGGAGGGCCATTGTCAGTGATAATGTCAGCGGAGGGTCGGCCGGAGTCGCCGTATTTGTCCCAGGAAGGTCTCTCCGGTGGCCACTTCTGCGCTTGGCTCGGGTTGTCCTCGTACTTGTCGATTGCTGGGTACGAAGGTCGATCTTGCTGAGGTCGCGGACGATCCTGGGAATACCACGGTTTGTTCGAAGCTGCCGGTGTACTGTCCGCCCAGTGCGGCTTCCCTTTATTCTGCCTAGACATTCAATCGAATTCGCATTAGACATAATTTAATAAATTTGGCGTCATTATTAATTCTTGTAGTATCATTTGAAGTAATAATTTTTGTGTACAAATTTATTTTAAACTCTTTTGTCAGCTTAAAAAATGATTTGACTGATCATTAATTTTTTTATACAAAAATTGTTATTGTTTATTCTGTAGCTGATATTCCTTAATGCTACAAAAATTGGTAGTTTTTATACTATTACTTTTTTTTATTATACTATTTTCATTAAATAATAATCAACTGTTTAGATTGCATAGGACGAGTTTTAATTACAGGTTGACAAGTACCATTATCCTGTGACAAAATAATGCAAACGAATGTAGGTAAAAAAAACTTTCACTCGCCGGTTACCCACGCTCTCTAAAAGTGTTTTATTTTGAATTTTCATTCCTGTAAACGCGACCTAGATCAAAATTCATCTTTCTCCATTAAAATAATTCTGCGTTTCTAGTGCTTACCATGGCTTTGTGCTCTCGTAGGAGCCGGGTCGCGAGGGAAAGTCGTTATTCCAGGGCTTGCTGTAGCTCGGCTTGTCCCACGGTTTGGAATCTGGAAAAGGCTCCTGCGTCGTAGGATTCGCCTGCCACTTGGAGATTTTGCTCTTCGACCAGGGTATCGCGTCGAGAGTCACCCAGCCACTGTTCCGATCGTCACTGTGCAAACCGGCGCTGTAGTACTTGTGCCTCTTCGCCGAGTCATTCAGTGCCGACTGGAATAACAGGAATCATATTTTTTTTTAAACAAAATCTTTAAGAAAAAATTAGAGGCATTTGATGTTTAAAAAAATTTAATTTTTTATTTTATCTTCTACTATAAATTTGAATCTACTCTGTCGGGAATAACTTACTTTTTTCCAATCGATAAATCATTTTTTTTTAATATTTTTCGATTATTCTAAATTGGCCATTAAATAAGCGAAAGATTAAAAAAATCGTTTCATCGATGGGAGAAAATTAAATGAATTCCATCAAAGTAAGAGAATGCATTTTGCTTTTTATACATTGGCATTTTTTCTCAATGCATTGATTCAGATTGTGTCGAGAATAAAGTAGCATAAGTTGATTTTTGACGATATTTTGAGCAAAGCTTCAAATCGAAAATTGAATTTAAATTATTTTAACGGTACAAGCGTCATTTCGTTGTATAACTTGCGCCGTGATACCCACGGCTCATCTTTAATCGAAAGCAATCAGAGGGGAAGATTATTATGGTTCTATATCGATGGCAGTTATCCCGACATCGCCCTGAGACGAAAAAAAAGGACGGGCTGAATAAAAGGGCCGGGATCGCAACTTCCTGCTCAAGATTTACGACCGCAATAAATTCGAGAGGTTTATCAGCGCGATTCATCGATGCGCTCCGAGGGTTATTGCAGTACCCGTTTTGCAGTCATTAGTTCTCGTGCAGACACTGAATGCTTTTAATAGGCACTCGTCTGTAAATTCGAAAGTGTAAAAGTCACTTAGGATTTAATAGTGAGTCGATATTTCATACTCGTGTATTTATTCGATTCAATAAAAAGAAATTTAGAAATCTTATTTAAAAGTGAATGATTTACCTGCCTCCTTTATTGCGGCTACTTTTCAAATACTTCAATGTTAATTATTAATTAATTAAAAAATTAATTTAAATAACGAAAATTCGAAATTAAAATTATTTTGATCAAGATTCAATAATTTGCAAATTTTTTTCTTTCATGAGTTTTAAAAAAGAAAAGACTAATATTACAGAAATATTTTACAGCTCCAACTTTCGATTTACTCGCTTTTTACCCACATCTAATAAATTTTTTAGCATATTTTTTTCTCGTTACTTACTGGTTCGTCCGTGCGATTCTTCTCGGGCGCCTCGAGTCGCTGGTCCTCCGTTTGTATTTTAATTTCGTCGTCGAAGGGCGTGGGAGGCGTAGTGGTGGTCGTGCGTTTAATCTTGTTTGCGTATTCCTCGAGGAAGCGATTAAGCACGTCGGGATCGAAGTTAGCCTCGGCGCGCCTCGCCGACTCTGCGAGCGAGCGCCGCGACTCCTTCGTGGCGGCCCCGGCGCCGAGCGCCGACAGGGCCAGCAGCACCAGGCACACTGATCCCTTTGGCAGCATGATCTGCACACAGAAGTTCCGGAAAAGTGAGACTATTACCGTTTTAACCATATTGATTTATTTTATCTTATTCGATGAACTTGTAGGTTTTTTTTTATGATTAATGAAGATTAAAATGCAAAAATAGTGTGAAATTAGATTATAAAAGTAAGGGTACCAAGGGAATGACTCTTTTTAAATAAGAACAATAGTTATGGTTCTCCAAGGAGTGTCTAAAATTAGAATAAGTGGTTTATTTGTAGTTATAAGGTAATATTGTTGAAGGTTATAATTAAAATTACGTGTAATAAACAACTGAGGTAGAAAATTATTAAAAAATTATTCCTTCAATTTTTATAGGTATTGTAGATGTTAATTAGTAACTTAAACGAACTTAAAGGAAAATTGGCATAGTATTTAATGACTGTTACTTGAAGTTGATGTATCATACTCATTAACCATTCCGTTGAATAAATTGTTTAATTTTTCTAAAACCTCGTTCGTTTCTAAAATTTAGGTACCTAGCGTACGCACACAACTATTATATCAATATCAGCTTTAATAATTGCAGCTAATTATCGCAAAAAATAAAAAAGCTCTACTATAAAAATTGCAGTAATCAACTAATCAATTAACGATCTCAAATACTGATGTTGTTTAAATAATTGTAACAATTTTTATAAAATTTACTTGAGTACAGGAAAATTTACAATAACGTCTTGTTGTAGAACATTAAAATTTTTAATTATTGCAATTTTTACTAGAGCAGTTTTCTTGGAATATCAAATGACTTTAAAAACTGTACGTAACATTTTTTCATAAGATTGTAACTTTGGTTGTTTAAAATAACCAAGAAAAAGAAGAAAATCCTATTAATTTTCAACAAAAATGAAATTTCATTCCAATAAAACTATACACAATAAAGTGAAACGACAATAAATACAGTTCGAAAGAAAGAAAAAAAATAAGACCTTTTTAAAGAATACCACACGAGGAGGATACCACCGAAAGACCGGCACTTAGCGATACCCCAAAAAAGTAAAAGTGAACCATTGAAGCGTCTAGAACGTTACCCGCGTGTGTTCCGTCTCGTCGTCACTGACCGTGAAACGTTCGTAGCCTGCTGCCCGATGGTCCTCGTCCGTCCGCGTGTCCCTTCGGTCCTCCGGCGGGGGTGGGCGTCACATAAACCGAAAACAAGCGCCAAGTCTCTCTCCCTGTCGCGCGCGCGACCAGGTTTCGGCGCACTGCACGGGAGCGAGAGGCGGGCGGCGGGCGGACCTGACCTCGACTGCTCAAGGTCCGAGATGGCTCTGGCGCCGGAGACGTTGGCCCCGTTTGCTTTTAATCTAGATCCCCACCGCCGGCGGAGCGCGCGAGAGAGAAGCCGGCGCGCGAGCCGCCCGCGGTCCATTTTGCATCTCGCTCCGCCGGGGAGCGCCGCGGGTGAAACCTTTTTTGCCGCGCTACTGGAGCAATCGTAAAAGCGCCGGCGATAAACATTGTTTTCCTAAAATTTCATTCGCCGAGCCGCGCGGATGTGCTACACCGCGACGCCGGCCGAGTCCTTTGTTCGGGACGCGATGGGTGACTGGGATCGCGCTCGAGTGAAACTTTGTTTTGGTCGCGCTGGAAAGCTGAATTCGCGGCTTCAATTGGAATAAATTTTCGTTTTATGGATTTCGATTGTAAATGTCGGCGGGAAGGAGAGTAGGCAGACGCGTGTTGAGTGCGGAGAACAGTTTTGCGATGGATTTATAATCGACGTGCATTTGAGATATTTTCGTCTCATGTATTTTCTTCGCGCTAAATCGGCTAGAGTAAAAGTTGACTCTTAATGTAGTGTTAAATTTGACTCTTTCAGCGAACTAATTTTAGCATTAGAGTGAAATTTCACTCCAGCCCATTTAGTGTGTTTGAATTCCTTCATAATTATTGCTTTTTCTACTTAGTGAATTTAGTGAAAACTAAATGAATCAAACTTGAGCGGCTTAGTTATTTTCAAAAAGAGTGATGTTTCAATGGAATAGCACAATTTTTTTTCTTTTCACATTTCTACATTATGAGAGAGTTGCAAAATTTTCATGTTTATTTTACTTTTATTTTTTAACTAAAAATGACTTAAAGGTACTATTAAAAGATTCTTTGAATAAAATCCAATATTTAGTTTATTTAGTTCAAATCCGGTATGTTTCAATTTAATAATTTTTCTACCGCAAATGCATCGTTTTCGCGCAAAAAATTCTTATACACATTTTGTACTTACAACACACATTCCAATATAATTTAGGTATTTATCAATATTTTGTAAAAATTTAAAATGACAACTTAACAAACACTAATCATTACTGACCAGGAAAAATTAATGTAAAAAAATCCGGAAATCCACTATCTCGATCATTATCAACTATATCTGCATCTTCAGCCTCTACTGGAAATGCATCATTTTCGTATCAGTCGGAGAATGAAACGCTGCTTAAAGCATAATCACCGGTGGTAGCGTAATTTACGATAAATTTGAAATAATACCGGCGATAAATCAACCGCCCAGCGCGGGGTTCATTGCGGTGTGCGTTTATACACGGCATCACGCACGGCCGAACGGCCGTTTCGTTTTCCATCGGGCGTTCGCGCGCGCGCGAGATCCTCGCCTCTTTTCCCTTTTTCTAATTCGCTCTCGAGCGCCGCTGCCGACGCCGGCGGCCGATTATATCGCGATTCCACCGGCCGATCTCCGAGCGGGTACCACTTTTACCCGGGAAATCGAACGTGCCTCCGATGCGTCTTATTTTCATCTCCCACCTGGTCTCCCTCGCGGAGCTCCTTTTTTTCGCGCTCCTTTCGAGCCGATCTGGAGAGTGAATTTAATTACATTTTCATTTTCGGACGCGGGGAGCGCCGATCGGTGCTCGGACTCGCTATATCGATCGTACGCGTCTTTTCGAAGGGGAGGTGTAACGCGTTATCTTGCATTTGAATGTTGATAAAAAATTATGTAATTTACTTGGCAGTTTGTTTAGCTTACGTTGAGTATGTAGATTAAGAGGGAAACGTTTGTTTTGAATGTGTTAATAAACTTTGAATTTTATGCAAATGATCATTTGTTTTTGTTTTTTACAGCTAGAATCTGAGAAAGATTTTTATGTTAAATGACCTTTTCGGCTGAACTATTTATTACTTTTATTCAAAGGTTTAAAAATTATGCCTCTCAGCTCTAACCAAGTGGCTTTGATGAATTTAAAAAGCAGCGATCCTTTTCACGAATTTCTCCTCGGTGTCTCAGGCTAATGTTCAATCGTTAAATATAGTTCAATTTCGTGGAACATAAGGAGAATTTCAAGACATGGCGCTCGAGTGAAATCTCGTTTTCAAATGCATCCTGGTCGTATGTTTCTTTTTTTCGTTTTTTAAATTTGATTAGGGTTTCCCCGTTTTTCGTCTCCAGTGTGAAACTGACATGCCACTACTACGATTATTCTAATGAATGACAATTTGTACTTCACCTTTCTGACTAAAATTCTGCACAATTTTCATACGATTTACGTGTTTTAGATTCTCTTTATATTGCCCCAAAATGGGTCAAAAAATATTCGTATCTTTTAATGGCCAATTTGATCTGAGCTGGAAATCGTATTTTCAGCTTCAGTTAATTTACTTATTTTGTTTTATTCGTGGACAAGTATAAAGTTGCTTAAAAATATTCTCATCAAATTAATAAAAAAACGCGTGTTTAAATCTACAAATGATTTCTAAGTTTCATGAAAATTGAGAAAGAATTCAAATTTATATTTGCACATATTATTGACTTGTCTTACCACGTACATCTGTTACTACTTAAGTCCTTTTATTTTACATAACTTGCAAATAGATTTTTATTATTCGTAATAATTTTTTTAATTATTTCAGCAACAGTAAACGAAAAGTAATCTTTTCCTTATGAACTACATCGGTTTTCTTGGTATTCGATAACATTTTTATATTAAATGAGCAAAGTTACATATCTATCTTACTGCATTATCCATTTTATTTTTTCAGTAGCCCCATTATTCCTATAAGTATCCCGCTTTATTCGAATTAAATTATCCTATTGCCAAAATCGACTAATAAAAATACATTAATTTTAGTATCTCCGATTAATTCCAAGGCACAATCACATCGGACTTGTGATTCCATTTCATCAGCGCGAAATTCGTCGTCCATCGAGAGACAAAGTGTCACGCGCTTTTTACGAGCTCTAACAAAGTTTCGACGATTTTCCGTGTCGACGCCGCGGACATTAACAGACTGTAACGCAAAAAACTTTCCAGCCACCTCCGATAAGCATCGGCGAAGAAACGAATAGAAGAGGACGAGGAACGAAGGAAGTCGGCCCGAGGCGGGTTGCCTCGACGCACCTCGGCGAGCGCGGAGCGGCGGCCCGGTGACGAAAAGCCGCCGCGCGAATTTCACCCGGGCAGCTGCGAACAATGCGCGCCTCGCGCGCTGCAATCGTAAATCATCTTTCTCCTCTCCCCGCGCCGGCGTTTTCCCGTCCCACTTTCCTCGCGCCCCGGAATCGCGCGCGAGCCGCGTAAACGCAATTTTCCGTGTACGAAAACGGCGAGGGCGGGGGTGGGGGGCAGCGTCGATGACCGGCCGGTCACGGGAGGCTCGTCAAACGGGCGACGCGTCACGCGCTAATTGTCGCGGGCATCGTCGTCGCCTCCCGCGCCGACCCTCCCACTGTACACTCCGCGGGACGCGGAGCTTCTCCCCTGTACAAGCCGCTCGCGCTGGTCTACTGTCTACTGTCAAAATCCTACTTTCACCGTTTAACTGCCGCGCAGCGCGGCGATCGTTAAAACGATCTCGCCTTCTTTCACTGCCTCGCCTTTTACTCTCTTTCTTTTTCGCCAGCGGAGACGAGAGTTAACAGCCTCTCCTTGTTTTCCTCATTTTCCGCGGATACTTTCCTAATCTAACCGGGGCAAAATCGTAAGTGCTTACGCACGAAAGTGATCGGCTTGATAGCTCCGGATATTTAGTCATATTGTTTATGCGCAGTGAGAAGTAAGCTGGATCGGCGGCGATTTTGTTGATTCGAATCGTTTATTAGTTGATTTTATAATTTTTTAAGAGAATTTATTTTCTTGTTCACTGTGTAAATGATTGGATTTGGATTTCTCTCAAATTCTACAGAGTGATTTTTTTATGTGAAAAATGAGAGGTAATTTTTTAAAAATCTATAGGAAATACATGTAGCTTATACGAAAACGTTAATTAGTCAAAAAATAAAAGTCGCGCATTAACTTTTAAAAAATGAAAATAAAGTGGAAATTAAAAGCTATAATTTGGGACTTATTGGATTAAAAAAATCTTGTTTCGTTGAAAAGTTATGCCTCATTAAATATTGCTAAAAAGTTACGAACGAATTTTAAGATAAATTACCACGTGTATTATTCTTCTGATTTTCTTCTCTTACTTTAATTATGCAAAACTTTCGAGTCAAACAAGATTTTTTAATCCAATAAGTCTCAAATTATAGCTTTTATGTTCTACTTTAGTTTCATTTTTTAAAAGTTATTGTACGACGTAAACGCATGTTTCCTCAAATTTGTTAAAAATATCTCCTATATTTTTATTACTAGATCACGCGATAGAAATTGCGTAAAAGCGAGGCACGTATTGATTATTTTTTGTTAAAAAATCAGGAGAATTTTAGAGGAATGCAAAAACTGCAGATTGTGTCCTTTCATTGATAGTAGATTATGATAATTGAAATGAATTTATTTTCTTTTTTCATTGACTTCATTCATTTCAAAGTTGGTGGTTTTATGCAGGTTAATAGCGACTGCAAAGAAGAGAGCTAAAAAGTGTGGAAATCTAGAATTAGTTTGAGTAAACAAGAATTTAGAACGAAGTATAATCTTCAACTTCAATTCGTAAGCAAACTACGAAACTGAAGCTGTTTCAACTCCATAACGCATCCCATCACTCAAACGTATACTTTCCTGTTAAATAAAATTTGCATTTCTAGCTGAATGCATAATGACCAAGTAGAATCTTCGCCGTTTTAGGTAAAAGCAGATAAGCCAAAACCGTTAATTAATTTTTATCAAGGATAAATACCAGCACCGGCATTCGACCCCTGACACGAAAGCGCAGGGGTATTTCCCGCAATTATCGCCTTAGGTCACGTCACTTAGCGCGCCTTTTTTTCCCCCCTCGTCGAAATCAGCGCGGAGCCAGCGAAAGCATCTGGCGCGCGTCCCTTTTTCCGCGAGCGGCGCTCATTGTCTCGCCTCGTTTCGCCGCCGAAAAGCGAGTCACGCCGCGTTCGCGGAAGCCGATAGGCGGTCACTCCGCGGCCCGGCCGTAATTGCCGAGCCCTAGATGCAGTTTCGCCGGCTTTTTTTCGCCCCGACGGAGTCGCCGCGGGGTTAACGGATCCTTTTCGGCGTCGATTGGCCTCTCCCGCCGCCTCTTTTTTTTTCCCTCTTCCGTCCTCCTCCTCGCGCTTCTCTTCTCCCCCCGCCGGCGTAGGCCATCCCTCCGAATTGTGTCGCTTTTTACGCGCTCGCGATAAAGCGCTGCCTGAATCGCTCCTTTTTTCCGCGCCGCAATAAAGTTTAATTGTTTAGAATTGAGTCGGCGCGCGAGCGCGAGGCGGCCAAAAGTGTTACGGAAGAAAGTCGGGGCTCCGTTTTGTAAAAATCATTTTATAACAAGAAAGCTGGCTTTCTTTTTTAGGACGCAAAATTAATCGTTGACGAGTGCTCGGGAGGACGTTCGGCCGGAAAATGACATAATTCGAGGCTCGATAAACGCCGGCAGCGATAGTGTGCCAAAGGTTTTTCTTTTCTCGAATGAAATAGGTATATTGTAATTTTAGTAGCGCGTGATTACACGATTACAAAATTTCTTATAATCAATAATAATTAGCTAAATAGTGGAATACTATTAGCATGCACCTGACGATCCAGGCCTTAATGTGGTGTGTATATAACTGGGGCATCAGACTTGTTATAGGGAAGAATATCTCAGAGCCCCCCTAGCGTTAATTGTACCAGGCAATATTACGCTCTGCATCTGGTGTAAGCGGGGTTTAATTTAAAAGACTAAGTATAAAATAATAAAATATTTAAATCAATTATTTTTGTAATATATTAATAATTATTTATAAAAATAACATAATATATAGGTTTCAACGAAATATCTAACTATAAACAGTTTATGAAATTGTGTTAAATGACAGAAAATATGAGGCAATTAAGTAAAAACAGGTACAATGAAAAATAAACACTTAGACTGAGTGAAAGCGTTAAATAGTTATCTCTCTTTTTCTGTATTTGCGTTTTTTATTGCACCTACTATATTCGCCCAAGATCTTCTGTCAGATAAATATGAATTTCAAATACTAATGCAGCGTTCAAATGTTATAAATGATTATTAAAACTTAATTGCGGCAATCGCATTATGAACGAATGTAATTTAATTGCCACAATTGAACTGTACTTCGATTACTACATAGTTCGAAGATTATGCACGAAAATTCAACGGCATCAATAATTGGTCCATTGGTCGCTAGTCTTTTTTTGTACAGTAAAATTTTCGAGCTCTCTGCACCCTTTGAACTAATCACGCCCAATAAAAGTAAAGTAAATTATTAGTGCAAGCCTTCACTTTAAAATTAAAAAATTTTTTTACCATCAATTAGCATCATACTATGAATGATTAATTTTTTTTAACTTGAAAATATCTTGTCTAATAGCGTCTTTAAAATAATTATATTTTACGGTGAAAATGATGCCCGTGTAAAATTTTTCGCAAATGACGATGTAGAAAATCGGTAGGACGATTTTTCAAACCACGACGTTTAATCAATTAACGGACAATTACTACTTTAGAAAGCGGCATTTAAAATTAAGCACTTCATTTTAGATCGTAATACCTCGTAGTCTAATCGCAAGCATAAAATCTTAGTTCCACTGTTCACATTCTCTTTTCAATATCCGAGCAACGAATAGATGATAAATTAAGCACACATACTTAAAAAAAAAACCGCGCGAATCCGAGCGAGGACAGCGGCGTAGGTCGTCGACTTGGTTGGCACGTGCGCTATCATCGCGCAAGCGGCCCGATGACCACAGGGGCCAAAAGCAAATTTCTCGCGGTTCGAGAGATCAGCGGAGTATCGCGGTCGAGAGTGGCCGTGCACCTTTTTCGAACCGCTAAAAACGCGGGGGAAAGGCAAGCGGCGCTGGAACGCCCACTGCCTCCGGGGAAATCATCGGGATGGTGTTACGGCTGTAGGTGTGTTTTGACAGCAACATGTACAAAGCGACTGTGTTTACATCGTAACGAAATAAGTAAGTAGCATAATATATTCCGTAAAAAATTTCGGTGAAACACCAGAAAATCAGTGACTCTCGTAAATGTGCAAGAGTAAATTATCCCAAAATCATTCAACTCGGGTAAAAAATTTGAAATCACGTCTTCATTCGAGTGAAAAATTACTCTGTTTCGGAAAAAACGGAGTCGTTCCAAGTGCGATTGGCTCAGTTTCAAATGGAATTGAGTGGTTTTTCACTCATCTCCATTTTGAAAGTATTATTCTGAACTCAACGACGACAGTTGCAGTGTCCATCGAAATGTTTCAATGAAGGAAATTTCGAGAGACTTTGCAGCACAGTTTTTAACCTCAGCAATCGAAAAATCATCAAAATTCTTCAAAACAAAACAGAAAAACCACTCGATTCAAGTAAAATCTGAGCCAATTGAACTTAGCTAAGCCCAACTTTTTCCAGCAAAGGGTCATACTACTAAACTTTTACTCGACTAAAGTAATTTTTTTAATTTTTCGCTATATTCCACATTACGAGAGAACCTACTCCATAACCTATCTCGTCGCGAGCGAGAAAAAAATGCCCGTGGAAACGTGGCGCGCGCAAATCCGAAAAAAGGCCGCGCAGCTGGAAAATCGTGATCGCGAGAAATCGGCCGGGGCCGATCTCCTGGTCGTTAGCCGCGTCGCCGCGGATCATGCAAACGACCTCCCGCGCTCGCTCGCTCGCGCCGCTGCAGTTCTCTCTTTGGCGCGCGGCGCACTTGGCCTACTGCGGCGCGGCCGGACCGCCGCCGCCGGAAATCGGGTCAGCCGCGCGCTCGCGCAAAAGTGTGCTTCGCGCGAAACGCTACTTTCATTGTCGGCCAGCTGATAGGCCAGTCTACTTGCGGCGAGGCGGCGGAAGTGTAGCCGCGACCCGCGCGCCGGGCAACCCGATCCCCGCGGCTGCCGGATCGGATTAGCCGACGCGGGGGTTTGAGATCGCCTATGGAGGCCGATTTGCGATGTCACACTTTATCAGGCTCGGCTTTTTATTTTCAAGGTTGCGCGGGTGCAGTTGAGGGTGGAGGTTTAAGGGGAACGGAGGAAAAGAGGCGATGTTGTTGGAAAGAGGCTGGTGAAAGATTTGCTCGAGACGTGAAGTAACAACTAACTTTTGAGATATATAATTAGAGCGAAATTTCCTTAAGAGCTAAGTGGGACTTTAATTTTATCCTTAATTATGGTATTTATTTTTTGAAAATGTGAGAGAGTGAAAAATAACTGGAATTGGTTAAAAAGGAAGACATTCATTAGTATACCGCGTTTAAATAATGGAAATATTGCAGATTCAAAAATACACGATGAGCAAGTGTAAATTTAATATTGCGCTTAATTGATTGTTATCTTAACTTTTTAAAAACATTAAAAAGAGGTCGAATGATGCCGTTTTGATTGCCACCTCAATTTTACTTTTTTGATCCAATTTTAGGTACTTTTTCGAATATACGAGTTTAATTATTTTTTGTGTCCTGCTTTTTTAATTGGGATTATACATACCAAAAAATCTGCCAGACATACTTTTTTTTAATTCAATGCAATTAATATGGATATCGAACATAGAAAATTCAAGTGATGTAACAAAATTATAGTACTTTTTTATAAAAGTGAAATTGAATAAAGAAAAAATACGCGGTTATATTATATTATACAATATTCTATAAGACGATTGTATTCTTTTTAATAGTTAAAATGAAGCCAAAAATCAAACTTGAACAGAGCTATAGCTACAGAAAGTAGTTCAAAACACATTGTAATTTGAAGAAACAAATTAAAAAAAAGCGAATGTGTAAAACCTTGTTAAATATTTTTAAACTAATATGTTGGAAGTTTTGCATATCAATAAGCACAAGACAGCATCCCAGTCTCGTGGCTCCTTATCGGGGTTGTTAACTGTAGTCCCCGATTTTCCGCTCCAATTTTGGCGAAAACGATAATTCGAGCTGATTGGATAGGTAAGTATGACCCGCGAGGTCATCGGAATGTCGTGATGGAGCCCGGGCTCCCGAGCTCTCTGGAAATTGCGGCGCTCTAGCGGTATCGGGCGAGCGCGCTCGCGCGAACGTGCCGAATGTGCCCCATGAAAGTGCAGAAATTAAGTGGAAACGGCCTGGGAATGGCTAGGCGCGCGCGAGCGCGCGTCCGCCTCCAACGGCACCGTCGCCTCTTTTTCCGGGCCGAAAACCGCAGCGACGTATACCCCCACCGCGAGATTAATAACCGAGGCGCTTAATTAATTCGATTAAATCGCCTCGCGCGTTTCTGGACGAAATTGCGGTTTCGAAAGTGAAACCAGATATCGCGCGCGGGTATGATGAACTCCTTTAGTCGCGCTACTTACGCGAGAGTTTCGCAAGGGTATTTTTCGTGATTGGCGTGGAAAAGCCTCCTGCTCCGGTGGACTCTGTAAAAAGTAAAATTTTCCCGCTATTATCTTAATTCCGGGCGAAGCGACCTCTCGTCCGCACGCGCGGGAGAGACCCGTCAAGCCACCCGCATCTCCAGCGTTTCTTTGCCGCACTCGCGCGCGGCAACGCCTCGTTGAGCCTTCGCTTTCGGTTTTTTTAATTCCTCTAAGTGCCTTTAAATTCTTTAACAATAACTCAGGCTTTTTTTGTCGCACAATGCTTTTTGTGCCTCGTTTTTACTTTCTTCGAGGCGCGGGTACTGGGAATGCTCGGATTCTTTTAGATTTTAATAATTTACGAAATGAATGGTAATTTTAAGTTGGAAAGTGACTATTTTTAAGTAATTACGATTTTATTGTACTTAATGCGTTTTTAAATATCTTAAAATATTATTTTATGTTTTAGAATTCTTTTGCGTAAAGCTTGTATGTGGAGGAGTGTGAAACAGTGCACAACCTTTAGTTTTAATCTCTTAAATATTTATTTAAATATTTTAACTATAGTATTTATTTTATAAAAATAGAACGTAATTTTATAGAAAGCTTATTTCAAGTTTTTACAGCGAAAAAAAGCACTTGTCGGAGTTTGCAGCGAAAAAAGCACTTTTGACATTTTGCCGCGAAGAAAAGCACATTTTGGAATTTTGCAGTTTATACCATGGGAATCTCGCAAAATTTGTTAAGAGGACATTTATATACTGTTTTTAAAAGGTATAACGTTTTTTATAAATGTGTGCTATACACGGAGGAAGCTCACGAAATGTGCTCTTTTTCGCAGGAACCTCGATCGTCAAGTGTGCTTTTCTTCGCGGAGTGCCTGAAATGTGCTTTTCTTTGGCAGTAAATTGAAACGTGCTTTTCTCCGTTAGGAGCGACGAAATAACATAGACCGCCCATCAAGAAATTAGGAAAAACTCTCTATGTTTCTCAATTGAATGAGAAAGAGAGTAACTTTTCTTACTCGAAGTGCTCTTCACCGACTTCTTCATCTGATCAATTAACATTTCCATCCCGAACATCAGTCACTCGTTTTAACTAAGACTTTTTTTAAATCCCTGCTCTTGCGTTGTAACTGTAATGCACGCGCGAAATCGGCATCGGGGGAAAAAGCGCAGCGGGGAGGGCGCGGCCCTACCGGCCGCCCGGAGATCTCGCCTGCCCGTCGAGCGTGACAGAGGCGCCGAAAAAAGGGGGACGTTCGCCGCCGCTCGCTCGTTACCTCTCTTTCACGCTTTTTAGAGGCGCTCCTCGCTTCCTAGGCGCGCGCCCGCCCCCACTGTGGCGCGTCACCTCGGCCGCGCGCCCGCGGCAAAAATCGAGATTCCTCGGTGGCCGCTTAGACGGTGTCGAATCGCGGAGACCGGCGCGTGCGGAACCAGTGTACCGGCCAGCATGCCTCCCGGAACCGCGGCCCTCGTCGTCGCGGCGCTTCTTCTGGCGATGCGGGCGGCGCGAGCTGACGTCACGATCGACGTGACGGAGGGCCCCTTGCAGGAGATCACGAGCCACACCGAGTGAGGATGCCTTTTTATTTCGCGGGTGACGAGTGCAGAAGTGAAGATGGGGTTGGATGGGTTCGGGAGAGGATGCTTCTTGCCTCGTGATGGGCAGGATTTTTTGCAAACTCGTTGAGATTTTTGCGGTTTCCGCCGTGACTTTCTTTGCGATGGCTCGGTCGAAAGGGTGAATTGTACTTGAAATAATCAAATCGTTTTGTTGTCAGTTTCATTGAAAAAGGACGTTATTTAATGCAAATGTTTTGACATCTATTGACTTATGAATTAAATTAAACTGATAGAGCTTGAATAGAAGTTGTTTATTATAATCTGTTAATATCTGCAAATGTAATTCTTCAATTCTTCATCAAGCAATGCAATTTTTCTTTCCTTGTACTATAATGATTTGTCAGTAAAAAATTTTACGTACACTGAAAGAATTTTTCCGTAAAAAATGAAAATCTTTGTAAATTTTACGCGGAGCTTGCGGGATTCGAAAAGATTCGTAATTTTTACGGGAACGTCACCGTAATTTTTGCGGGGCGTTTCGTGTCATGCAAGCTCCGCGTAAATTTTACAATTATTTTCTCGTAAAATTTTTACGGGAAAATTCTCTCAGTGTACCAATTTTGAAAATTTCTGCTGCGGGGGTGTTTTATTTTTTGAGTGTATTTGATTATAAATTTTCAAATAACAAAATGAATATTATTGTATATTTTGTTTACAAAAATGTAGAACCGAGGAGGAGCAGGCAGGTAGCGTCATAAACACAACTTTTGTGAATGAGACGACCGCCGGTTTTATGCCGACCTTTCAAGTGGGACCAATACTACCTGAAACCAATGACCTGCAGAGACAGACCACAAAATCGCCTGTTAGCGAACGTCCAAACAAAATTTTTAATAATCCGCGACCTATCAGAGTAAGTAATTCTAAAGAATTATTACTTTATTACGAAGGTACCAATACCCATACATTGAACTAATTGATTTATAAATTAAAATGATCAATGATTTTTTGTATTTCGAATTTTTTAGGTCAGATTTACTAAAATTAAATTATATTTTATATTGAAATTAAAAAATTCCTTATCATGATTATACTGCTTTAAAGTTTGACAACGGCCAGGCCAGTGTCGAAAATCAGCCTCGGAAGCCACTCTTTCGACCATCGGAAGCAGACCCTAACTTTGTGAAGTTCGAGGACGACAGATCGGGTAATGACCAGCGATACGACAACCAATTGTCCAACAAAGGTCAAAATCAGCGATACCAGCAACTTGTCCCACCCTCGGCTTATCCGGAACAACAGGTCGCCTTTATAGACGACAGTTACGACAATCATCAGCCTCAGTATGATAACTACGAAAATAAGCCAACAACCTACCATCAACCAGTCTCTCCGGTACTATCATAGTTTAAACAAAAATCGCTTAACCGATTAATGAGCAGTGAAAATTAATTTTTCTGTAATTCTCAATATTAAAGCAGAACGAGAATCCTTATCAGCAATATCAGCCGGGGCAGGTCGAGATGTATCACTCAGGCGAGAAACAAATAAACCCGGACACCGTAATCAACGTCAACCCAGTGTCCTTCCAGTCGATGACCCATCACGAGGCTCACACAAAACCCAAAACCGTCGTCTACGTGACGAGCCACGAAATCACTCGGATGCGCAAGTTCCCTTATAATCACTACAATCAACCACAGATTTACGAGGTCACGGATGCACCGCTTGTCATACAGGAGCAAGGCAACGATTACCAATATCCGATTTTCTTTGAGCAGCCCCAAAAAAGGTATAATCGACACAGAAATCACTTCTTCTATTATATCATAAAGTAGTCCGATTCTAGTAAAGCAAATCATGTGTAGTCGTTCCATAATTATCGTGTATTAAATAAACATTTCATTCAATTTCAAATTGAACATCTCAAATTGAATACATCACCTTTCCATTTAAAGTCGCATTTAAAACGAAAAAGATTTCGACGCTGGCAAAAGAAAAAGAAGGTAAACGCGAAATCAAGATAGCACCTTCATTGAAATCGACGGGTAAAGGATAAAATTGAAGGTGGCGTGTGCACAAAGCGTTTATTACATTTAAAATTGCACGTGTCGCGAGAGTCGCGGGCTGTTAATTATCTGCCCGCGAGAATAAGAAAAAGGAGAGCGAGCGAAATTTAAGAAATTGATTCGATGTAATTGCAGCATTTCACCGTGGAAAAAAATTCTGCACATTATCGGCGCGTTCCTGCCGCTGGGCTTGCTATTCGCCCTGCTAACGCCGAAGGTCATCACCCCCAACCAGAGCACGTACGTTCATGCAAAATTTTTTATCTTTTTTCAGTGATTTTTTGTTTTTTTGTGATAATTTTTATTTAGCGGGGGATAACAAAGATTTGGCTTGATTTTTGGATAAAGGCTTACTGCTTGTTGGTAAAATAGGTGCCCGTCGCTTTCATATCCGTAGAGGATGTGAAAGCGCTCGAGATACTGGTTGAGTCGCGTTACAGGAGCGCTTTATTATTCACTTTTAGTTTACAATTTGTGAATAACAATACTACCGTTAAAATAATTATGAAGCAAATAAATGGTTTCTTTTTTTTGCATAAATCATGGGAGAATAATCTGAGGTATTTCGTTTTCACATTCAAAATTTAAATTATTTTTATTTGCTTATAATATTGTTAGTAAAATGTTGTTATTAAAAATATGTCAGTTAATATTAAATTTCTAAAAACTTAATTGTAGAAAAAGTTAAACACATTTTTTTTTCTGTACACGAAATTACATTATAAAGTATTTAGAAAAATGGTTTAACGATAATTAATTTTTACGCTTTCTAATAAAAGAGAACTTACACTTTGAAAAATATTATATTGTATACGCTAGTGACAATTAATTTATCCTCTTCTACTATAAAACACAGCATTTTTTTATTTTGGGGAGGAGACTCAGAAGTAAATAATTTTAATAGTATGGGATGCGAAATGATCATGGCGAAGCAGTGTAATTAATTGTTTATTGTTTATTTCTTCTTTATCAGGATTTCTATAATTCTTCAATAAATTATTTTGTAAAAAGTCCAGAAAAAGACACTAAGTTCAATGTCAAAACGTCGTCTATAAATGTTTAACTTCATACACTGTTTCGCCCTGATCACTCGAGTTCCACCCAAGCTATTTCCATCCGTGCGTTACACTCATCACCTAAAGAAATTAGAACAATGCAATGACAGTACCCATTCTCAAAGCTCGGATCGCACATCGCGCCCTCACTTTCAACATCGATAAAAAAAAACATCGAAAGTCCGCGTACAAGCGGCCGCTTGATTACACCCGAGATTTACATGTTTATCGTGTAAGCCAATTTAAAATTCAAAAAGGAAAGCTTGTCGTCGCCGCGAGGGGGGACGAGGCCCGACGGCCGCCGCGTACGACAAAAGAGAAACGCTTGGCGCTATGCGTTTGACGAAAAAGCTCGCTCGCGCGCGCGCGTTGACAATGGGACGAAAGCGAGCGTTGTTTATTGTGTGTATAATGCGTATGTCCGCCGACAGGGAGCCGAGCATCGTCCTTTCGAAACTGCGGGTGAACGACCTCGCGGCCGAGCACAAGAACACGCGGCCCTCGCCCGAGCCGCCGCACTGCGAGGAGCGCTCGGTGTGCCGGCTGCTGGCCGCCGCCGATCCCGTCAACGCCCGCTTCCTCAGGCGGCTGCTGCGACAGTTCACCGACAGGTATTGTATGGGGAGCTTCCGTAAAGCTCCGAGGCGAGGTACTCGGGCTCCGTCTGGCGATGAGTCGGGACGGGTTGCTGTTTTTGTCACTTTCAGTCAAGTTTACGGCGATATGCCGGAATTCAGGCTCCGTGGAAGGAAAAATTCTCAGGGAAATTTCTTAAAATGTTGAAGAATGTACAGCTTTTTGTATGTTAAGGGATTTTTCTAAAATAATAAAAAAAGCTCCCTTTTAGAACTTGCTCGGATATATTGCATTGACTTAAGAATATATAAAAAAAAAAGATTTCACCATGGTCCAAGGAGAGTCTTAAAACTTTTTACGAAAATTTCATCATATTGGAAATTGTCCTAATTTTGTATTTCTTGTATTAAAATTCATTACAATATTAATCGAACCAAAATTTTGAATCTGGGTATCTGGGAATATGATCACGTGATTAATGTTCGCTTTTCCAAATCATTCAACTAAATAAATTAGCACGCAAAGTTTTTTTTAGAAAGGATGGGCTAGTATAAGCTATGAACAGCCAATGAAACTTAAAGTTCTGAATTAATATTACCGGAAAGGGGTTCCCCGATTGCTAAAGATAAAGGAGTGAGGAGTTTCGAAGAGTTTATGAATAAGTGAAAAATTTCTAGTAAAAAGTAAATAGTAACTAGTTTTAAGCTTGGCCTATATGTCAAAATCTGTTATTCTTTAATTATGCAGTCCTTGCAACTGACTGCTTTCAATTATTTCACTTCTTTGTATTTCGCGGTTTTAAGAAATAAGTTTTTTCTGAGGTGGAATGTTGTAAAGTACTGAATTTAGCGGTGATAAATCTTTCCCATATTTTTAGGTAGAATTTTTACGTTTCCACGGGATTTTTTAACTTGTTTAATTGTTCTGCCTGTTCCTAAGATTTTAGAGTGCCCGGCGAATAATTGTTGCTAAACGCAGCTAAAGAATGTAAATAGATTTCTCAAACTAGCTCAACTTACTTAATATCGGTATAAAAATTAAGTGTGCAATACTCAAGAATTTGTCACGAATTTCGTTGAAAAATTAGTCGAAAAATTGAATTATCACTGACTTTAATCTTTTAATTGTACGATGTGAAAAGAAAATACTTAACGTATCCTTTTTTTGCATATCATCAAAATGTTAATTATCTACATTTGAATTGGAATAACTTCATCGAATTTAAAATTGGCTAGGTATCATTTCATATGACGACCCGTCCATTGATTATAATTCCTCTTGCTCCTCGTTTCTTAAGTATATAATTTGCTCGCGTTATTAAAAGATATTACGCACAATATTATTTATACTCATGCATTTTTAATTTATACACAAATTCAATTTTGTCCGAATTAAAAAGCAATGCGTGATTTTACATCCGATCCATCATCGAAGTGGAAGTAACAAATAGCCCGCATTAACGAATAAAAGTATATTTTTATAAAAAAGACCGATCCGAGAAGTTATTTATAAAATTACTTTCTACGTGCAAAAAAATTAACGAAATATCAAAGCGAGTTTAATAGCAGGCCCCCAAATTTCATCGGTTACCCCTGGCGAATTTCACCGTCATTATTTTCAATTACAATTAAGATTCGACGAAAAAAAGGGACAGCGAATCGATTATCGCTCAATTTAGGGGCAACGCGCGCCCCAGCCCGAAATTGGTCTCTCGCGTGCGCGCGCCGGCAAAACTACATCCGTCGCGACAAATTGCAGAAACGTCGCGACGCGGCGCCAATCTAAAGTTCGTTAAGGTTTATTAACGTAATGATTTGCTTTTTTTTTCCAGGACGGAGGGATCGGCCGTGAGAAAGAAAGAGCTGGACAGGATTTTCGAGGCGGCAAAACTGGGAAATTGTGACATATTGACGTGCGACTTTTACGACGGCACTTAGGTCTAAAAAAGCGCAACACTTTTCTCACCTGTAAATTGTACCGAGGGTAATTGATTTAACGCTAAGCGTTATTTTTTTTACACTCGACACTCGTTAACGGCATTATACTTAATTTAATCAAAAATCTCCTTTCTTTTAGCGATAATAAGTCTTCTATTGAAAAGACCACCTTTCCGTTTTAATTTAAGCTAAGCTCATTACCAAACAAAATCAAAAGTCTTATTTTTAATTTAAGCCAATTATTGTAGTAATTTATTTTTTTTCAACACCATTGATTTAAGGTAGCAACACGATGTGTATTAGTAGAACAAAATAATGATGTATGATTTCCATTAAAAACTTAATAAAACTTCGTTTAAGTTCCAACGGTTTTCATGATTAATCACTGTTTTCAGTGTGAAACATTACGCCTAATCACAATTAAATTATCCGTTCTTAATATTTTGATCCGCCACCTCCAGTCCGGATAATCAACTTTTTCACCGCAGAAATATTTTCACGCGCCAGACTTAACATGACAGATCGCACCTGCGGGTCACGGGCATTAAAAAAAAAAGGAAGAGTCGCAGCGATAAATTGTTTTTAAACGAGCGGCTCGCCGCGCCGCAAGAGCACCCGATCAAACGATAGCAGTAGACGATGATTCATTAGAAAATCGCTTTCGCGCGATCGATCGGGATCGCCTCTGCCGAAGAAAAAAAAAATTAGCCACGAGGGGCAGCGCGCCGGGAGCGTGAGAAGTGACCCGCTCGCTAAATGATCCTGAAAAGAATGGCGCAATCGGGTCTCCCCGCGACTCCGCTTCTTCTCTTTTTATCACCTTCCCCTACATATTTACTTTCATCGCGGATGACTCACGGATCGATCACTCGACGTAAGAGGGGATTCGGACAAAAAAAATGCAGGCGGAGGGGGGAGGGGAGGTAAGGTGCGTCGCACATATTTCGGGCACATATTCGCGCGCATGTCCATTGACACGAGTGAAAGTAGTGGCGCACGGTTTTTCTCTTTCTCTCGGGAAGGAGATCGCACGCGGCCTATGTGGGTCAGCTACGTGCGAGCGCTCGCTAAAGACGAGCATCAAAGCGGCACCGATAAGCCCCCCCTCCTCTCCTCGAGCCACCGCGCGGTCCGTTCGAATTTTTCGTCGGATCAATCAGCTGTTGTGGGCGATCGCGCAATGATTCTTCCTTTTCTTGACAGCCATTCATGTTCGCGCTAACGAGTTTTGTAGGTTTGTAGTTTCACTAATTGTTTCGGCGTTTGCCGCCGTAGTTTTCGAGCGCGCCCAGGGATTGATTAATTTCCGGTCATCCTAAATAACTGTGCGCTGGTGTGAGTTTGACGGTAAATATGAATGGGAATTTTGATGCTTTTGGTAAATTAAATAATTAAGTGGGATGCGACGTTGAACAAGTGGGGTTATTTCCTCGTTGGATCTGCGAGAGAAATATAATGACCGGATATTGGAGTATAACCACTGACCTGTTGGTAGCCGAACTGAAGCGTAAGTGAGTTAAGTGTTAATGAAGTACTTTAGAGTTTTTTTTTTTAATTATGACGAAACATTTTAAGTGGATTATGCGAAATTTTGTCCTATGAATTGTCCGTCAGTCAAATGTCCTATCCTATAAATAGAACATATAGCGGTGTTGCTTTTATTAGATCCATTTAAAATTAGTGGACAAGCATTTTTATCTAAATTATTTTCATAAAATACCGTTACACGTATTTTAAGAACATTTAAAAAAAATACTTTAATTGATTCTAATATTTATATAATGATAATTAACTACATTATAAAATTTCTAATTAAAAGTGTTAATTAAATAATTAATGAAATAGATCCTACTGAAAAATAAAAAAAATGTCTTACTTTTTTTTAGTTTAAACTCATAATAATTAATTGAAATTCATCGACTTTTTATTAGGGTAAACTTCTCGCTCTCCTTTTAAAAATGTGAATTCGTAATGCAATTTTAATTGCGTTTAATTTTTTATTTCAGAAAAAATTTACTATAAAAATGGATAATAAAATTCAAGAAATTTCTTACTAATTCTAGAATTGCAAATATGACCTAGGATAAATTACTACAATTAGAATTGGGTGATGAAATTTTATCAATGCAATACGTAAAACTTTCTAATAAGCTCTGTTGAAAGATTTTCGCAAATCACGAAACTTTACACACAACAAACTAAATTTCATCGCTAACAATTTCAACTTAGAATTTTTTTCTTAACGACCAATATTCCCCTCGCGATTCTCCCTCGTGGTTTCATTTCTCACGAATAATAAATACATAAAGAAATAAATTTTGACCGGTGTAATAAATATCTTATACCCAGGAACTTTCTAAAAGAGCCCTTTAAGCCGTACCGCCGGCTCGTCGCCTCGCATTTGTCAATCTTATTGGGACGAGCCCCTTTCCCGGCCGATAATTTGCGTTTATATAGCCGAACCGCTAATTGGCGATCGGCCGCGGATAGCATCGCCGATTTCCCCGGCCGGGCCTCCGCAGGATGAAAACGAGAGGGGCGTACGATTTTCGGCGCTGCGGGAACAATGCGCGCGCGCGGGGCCAACGGCTCTTTCACCCGGGCGACGCGCTTTCGTAATTGAGATTTACGCCCGATGTAAAAGTCCCGACGGCCGTTTGATTGATTCGTCGGGCCGCGGCCGATCGGCCGGGTGTGGTCCCCCGGCGAAAAAAAAGCCGATGAACTTTTCCGGGTCGGGCACCGCGCTGAATGGCAGGTACCGCAATGTTCGTTTAGGCGGAGCCGCGTGAATGGGCGCAGGCGTGAAAAAAAGTGCATTCAGGTGGCGAGTGAAAAATAGATCGACCTACATTTTTACCGGCTCCTCAATGAAGATACGCCGGCGTTTTTTTCATCGGGTTTATGATTCCGTCGCTTTTGAGCTTTTATTGCTTGTTGATTCTGTGTTTTCTTCTGTGCTTGGGATGCATTATGCATCAGTCGGCCGGCCTTTTGTGCATAGTGGGTCAAATTATTGTTCGTTCATTCTGGACGTTAGGCGTTTGTAAAGGTCCTGTGTTTTTTTGACACATTTTTAATGAAGAATGTAAATGTAAAATATTAAGTTTCGATGTGGATAATGCGGCTTTCGTAGTCAATGGCATAAAATTACGGTATTAATAAAGGTGGAGTGAAAAATTGTACTTTTAGAAATTACTAAATGTTAAAAAAATTAATTTAAATTACTACGAAAATTTGTTGTGTGTCTATATAATTATTATTTATAGCTGATTTTGTAATAATAAATATCTACATATATACATAATAATTTTTAGTATTTCACGCTCCAACTTTAATAGATTCAAGAAATTTATGAATGATACCATTTTCCTAACCTATCCTACACTACACTACACTTAAAACCTTTAAAAATGTCATTAAAAAGGAAAGTAGAAATATATAGCAATACCGCCACACCGGAAAGAGTTTTCATTCATATTACCCGCGCAACCAGTTAAATATTCAATACATTCAGATCTACGCTTAGAAAGGACTCTAAAAATAAACGAAACCAGTGCCTCCCTAAATATGCAGCTTTTACTCGAGACTAAATTCACTTTCGATCCACAATCCCTGGATCGCATTAACAAAACTGGATTAACACTTGGGTGCGTCAACCTCGTATCTCCCGCATTTCTTGCAACGGTTCCCACGACTCGAATCAATTAGTCCGAGCGAGTGTGGCATTCGCGCTTTAAAAAAAAAAAAAATTGGACAGCGAGAAAAGGAAGCGCCGGGTTCCGCGTGGCGAGGCCCGCGCGCCGGGCTTATCGGCCCGGCCGGACGCCTCATCTCCGCGCGGCTGACCCCGCTGCTCCGCGATGCATTGGAAAGTAAGCGCAAAAGTGGGCCTCGCCGATATTCGCCATTTCCGATTTCTCGCGGAACTAGCCGCCATTGTCTCTCTGGGTTATCTGCGCGGCGGCGCTACGGTTACCCGACCTTGCTAAGCCGCGCGAGGTTAATTGCCCGCCGTACCGTGGAACTCGCGCGCATTTCCACTTACACGGGAAATCCGACGTTCGGATCAAAAGAGTTTGAATTTTAATTGAAATCGAGGTGAGAAATTTTGTTGGCCGTTGGTAATCGATATTAAAAAGTATAATTTTCGAAGGTTAGATTTTTTTGAATTTTTTGAATTTTTTTTAATTTGTAGATCGTATTATATTCTGTATATTAATAAAGATTAGTAAACAAATTTGGAGGATAAAAAGTCGTTTTTTATGTTCCTTTTTAATTTGATTTGGAAATTGAATGATCTGTCAATGTAGAAATAAATCAAAATATTTGAAAAGTAGGAGCGATAAAAAAAGATTATCTTCTTTGTGATTGTTACAAGTGTTAAAGAACGTTATAGGTAACTATTATAAACCACTACTGCTTAACTGGCAATAATGACAAGCAAATTGTACACTCCAGCACTCTTATCTACATTTCATTGATCGCTCAATGCGCGCTGTACAGTCATATTAAATTTGAATAGTACCACTAAAAAAAAACTTACTTGGCAACCCAATGACCCAAAATAAAAATATGAACATTAAACAGATGAGATAAGATTGTAAAAGACAGGAGTAATTCGGTACGAGAAAAATTCGTTCTCAAACAAACTTTTAATCAAAATCTTAAACAAAATTATGAAATTTCCATGTCAAACATCACCTTGACATCTTATTCAACTTTATTTAATCTCAATTCGTTTGACGTTTCCCGACGCGCCTATACACTGGCTTTGCATACGCCGACCTTTTGAAATAAAGCGTATAAAGAAAAACGAGGCCCGGGTGAAATATTCAGCGGCGTAGTCATCCGGAAAACGCGGAGGACGGAAGCGTGCGGGGGCGGCCTTTCAACCGCGTAGGAGTGCCGAGAATATCCAGTCAATTGCGACAGGCCCATTAGTGTCCTATTGAGGTTTCCAGGCGAGGCTTTTATTGTTGCGTCGACTGCATTTTTTTTTTGCAGTGCGCACCCGGCGGGCAAGGAAGAATCGCGCGTTTATAATGCGGCGCGGAAAATCGAATTTCGGCTTTCTCTCTGGCGCGAGAAAGCTTTTTCGACTCGTAACCGCGCGCGATTTTTTCTTCTTTCGTTTCTCGATTATCCGCACGTACAAACACACTTCTTCCGGGATTATTAAATTTATATAATTCGATACGCGATATTCGTTGCGCAACGAATCTTCCCCTCGTCGTTTTTTGTTCGCGGGGAAACCGCGCAAAAATTAATGCCGCAGAACTTATTTTCTAAATTGCGCGGATTTTCCCGCGCGTTTTCTCCCCGAGGGAGGTACACTCGTAAGAACACGCGGCGTGGGACGGTGGAATGCGTCCGAAAAAGAAGAAAAAAAAATTGACGCTCGGTGCAGTCGTCGCTTTTCGCCTCGCGACAATGTGACTTTCTTCCAATTAAGACGTCGACCGGCACTAATGGGCGCTACGGCGAAAAAAATAAGTCCGCGGCGATTAGGCGCCGTGTCTTTTGTCTCTGCGCCGCGCGGGGTATTAGCATACCGGCGCGCCGATAACGAGAGTAGCGGGATGCCTCGGCCGCCTTTTTTCTTTTTCCTCCTTGGCGCGCACGCACGGTACACATAATAATGCCCGCGGCTAACAATGGGGTTTTCGCATGCCTAATTTTCGGAGATGGGCTTTGCGGAGTATGTCTGATTGGGTGGCTAGATTACCGTAGGAATTTATTGCGCTTTTTTTCCGCTGCCGCGCGCGCGCACACACGAGCATACACGTGTGCGCGAAATTGCGCCTGGGAGCGCTCGAGGCGAGTTCCACTTTTTTATTTTTATGTTTTTCTAATGCTTATCGGAGTGCAACCTTTTTCTTGGCTCCGCGAGTTTTATCGCTTCTTTTTACGGCGGAAAATTGGCTTTCTTAAGCTGGTGCAAGAGGTCAACGAGTTTCTTTTACGTACAATTCTGTTGTCTTGCGTATCGTATTTTTTTTACAACTGTTCAATTATGAAATTAATATTTTTGTCTAATAATTTTACTTACGTTGTTATCTTTTGCAGTTCATAAAATTAGGCGATAAAGCAATTGAACAAGTATTACAATTATTTAAAATGAGCATCTTTAATGTTTTTAACTTTAATTTATTGAATAAATTATGCTCGGCGAAACATTGTAACGTCTATACAACTTTTTGCATTTTTAGGGAATCACTTATGAAAACTGTGAGAGTATAAAATTAAAATCTTAATATAACAATATTTGTCGTGAAAATGTTAGTGTAAAATTAAATCTACGAATTTATCGCATGGGAAATGTGCCAGCTGAACGCTTCCGAGGAAAAAGTATGCATCGTAGATCGGCTCAGAAATACAGTCCGTGGAGATTACGAAATGGCGCTAGGTGAGAATCCAGTTCAGGCGTGAGTCGGAAAAAAAAAAACGCTTTCTGAACGATCCGGCGAGAGTTTCGCTTGGACACTTGTCGCCCGGCACCTCGCGCGGTACCCCGTGAATACCAATGTCAGCAATTGTTTGCTCCTGCCTCTCTCAAGTCGCGTATTAGCCGCTCATTAGTCGGCATGTTTCGCACCTTGTCCTTTCATCGTTGTTACTGCTGTCGACTTTTTCTTTTCTTCTTTTGTTTGCAATTCGAAGTGTTCCTTTTTGGCGATTGTATTGATCACTGACGAAAATTATTCATAAGCGAATTTGTTATTTGGAGTAATATTTTTTTTATTTTATAAACAGTATTTAAAAAGTGTAAACTATAACAAATTCCATGATGTTTTTAACACATTAAAACAAATCTAAACTTTCTTACTGTGAGTGAAACAGTATATCAGATTACTGATTTTTACATTTAATTTAGAAACGGAAAATTATTCATGCACAAAAATTTTATTTTTATCATCCAAAAAAGATAAAAATGAAAGTATATTAAAAGTCATAGAAATGTATACATTTTTCATGTATCGTAAAAGCGATATTTTACATACAAATATTTGAAAAATTTCTATATTTAAAATAGAGCAACGTTCGTAACCAATTTTTGGGAACTTGAAGAAATTCACTATGCAAGTATACAAAAGTGAAATTTTTTTAAATTACAACCCCGCGGTACTTTTGAAACTTAACAACGTGTTAAATTTTCACGAGGCAAAAGTGAATTTTCTCATTGTTATTCCACAAAGGTTCTTCGAATACTTCAAAAGGAGTGAACTGTGACATTTTTTTAGAGAGTACGGTGTGAAACTTTCACTCTTTTTAAAGACCACCTTACTCTCTACAATCAAAAGCTCATTTATTTAAACACCATTCCACTTCAGTAAATAATCAAAACATTCATAAATTTTTGCACTCGACGTCAGACGTAACCCTTAGATAATACCTATCTTTAAAAAATGTTTATTGTTATTTATTTATTCATTTTTTTGATATTAAATGATCGAAAAGAACCGTTACAAGTGATTAAAATTAGAATATAAGCATAGGAAAAAAGTAACAAAAGGCGAAATTAGAAAGTACCAGCAAAAGAACGCAACGCAGATTTGAAAGCTCCAATTTGATCAATGATAGACACCGGAACAATATTCCAAAATCGTTTCAAACGACCAGTTCTGGAATGAAACCCTGACACTAAGTACAGGCGTAAATCATGAACTGCAGGTTGCATTATTATTGTAAATAAATATAAATACAGATACGTCAATAAAAAATAAATTACTCGCTGCACCATTCCAACGCAGTCACCGATGAATAAATTCCCCAACCCATTCGCTGACGGAGGCCCGTCGATCCGTCACGTATCAATCAGCGCGCGTATCAGTCGGCGAACATCAGAAAGCCGAATCGCCGCGCAGTCTGCGCCGGCCGCGCCTAATTATCCGTCCATCTCGGTTCCCGCGCGCCGGTGAAAATTTCGTCTCCCGCTCGGCCCTCCCCACCAGCGTCGGCTCGATCGCGCGCAGTCGGGTTCACGGGCACACGGGTTCGGGGACCTTCCGCGCGCGACCGAGTGAAAGTCGCCGGCGCACATGTGCAGCGCCCGAGGAATTCGCTTAGGCCGTGCCGATGCGAGATTGCGGCGCCTCGGGTAAAAGGGCTTCTCTTTCCTTTCCGGGATTTTCGGCCGGGGAAAGTGTACGCGCGCGAGTCAGGAAGTACGATCGAATACTGCACGGGGGCGGCTCGACCTCTCCGCGGGACGTCGCGGCCTTTTTGCGCGGATGTAAAATGGGATGTCGTTCGCTTCCTTCCTTCGGTATTTTTCCACCTTTTTTTGTTGCGTCGGGACGTCGAATGACTAATTTGATAGAGGAGTGGTTTACGACGCGGCGAATTTGGGGCGTGAGAAGATTCTCCTTTTTCCCCGGTGGGTCCGAGTCGAAAGCGAGCTTGGGAAAAGCGCCGGTTATGCGCCGGACGGCGAATTGTAATCACCGGACCAGACGGCGAAGAAGCGGGTTTATTGAGTTTTCTATTTATGGGCGATGGTGTTGCATAAGCCAATGAGAAGCGCATGCTTTTCTGATTTTTAGAAGGTGATTCCAATAAAAACTATAAGGATCTGCATGTTTATTTTATTGAGGTGGAAATAAGTTTCTTCTTATTTTATTATGGCACCAATATTTAGATAATAAAAATGATAATAAAACATAATTTATTTGAAGTAAACGTTAGCTAATTATTATTTCGTTACAAAATAAGATATCTTAATTATCTTATTGATTTTAATAGGGTCACAAAAAAGATTCAATTCTTTTCAAAATTGGAAAAAGTAGTGGGAGAAAAATGCTAAATAAATGAAATATTATGAATGCCATAAATTCTCTTCGCACAACATATTTTGCATGTAGAAAGATTAACTAAAATAAAATATTATATTTTTATTTCATATCTAATTTTTGTTTATTATAAATTTTTTATTCCTTTCTGATATATAATTTTTAAATTATCAGAACAGTAAAGTACGCGATTTCAACAGTTCTCTAATCTTAAAATATATTTTATTTTTCGTTACTCAACATGTTTTTATCTTCCTCGAATAAAAATGCTTTAAAAATTTCAGCGAGGTGTTATTTTGTTTACGGTTTAAAATTCACTATTAATTTTGCCATAATAAGTGACTGCATCACTTTTCAATTAAAAACGCTATCTACCATAAAGCGGCAGATTGCAAACAATTCAAATTTTTCCAGCATTTCAGAGGAAACCTTCGTTACAAGAAAAACAGCCGAAGACCCTGAGAGAACAAAGGCCCGAGAAGACGCGCTAGAGCTGCGGGTGTAGAACAAAAAGAGAGAAAAAAATAAGAAATAAACGCAAAGTCGCGGGACGCTATCGCGCGGTTCTAGCGGTACGCTATCAGCTGTCCTTGATCCCGTTGACTGGCGCTTCGACTGGGTAAAGTCCGTAGAGCCGTGCGCTCGTGCGACCGCGGCGAATAATAGCCGCGACACGCGCGCTCGCGCCACTGCCGAATTAGGATCGCCGCTGCACTTTCCATTCTGAACCAGATCGCCGCTTCTCTCTCTCTCTCTCTCATTCTCTTTGCTCCGCTCTCTATCTATCTCTTTCACCATTCTCTCTCTCACTCTCGCTGTTTTCTCTATCTACCTATCTCTCTCTTTCTCACTATATTCTCTCTGTATCTGTTTGTCTGTCTCGCTCGCTCGCTCGTTCACTCTGGCGACCGTTTCCGTGTCCAAGCAGTTTCACCTGAAGCGTTCGCAGCCTCTCCGCCGTGGCCTCCGATGACCCGCGCGCCCCGGACTCCTCGTCGGAAACGATGAAACGGATGAACCCAGCGAAATACGAGAGACGTTTAGGTAAATCAGGCGACGTCTCGGGAGAATAACGAGATCGGATCTCCCAAAGCGGAACATTCATATTCCGGAATTCGCCGGGGAGATCGAAGATAATTTTCGGCCGGCCGATTTTAAGCGCGTGACTCTGCGTTTCGCAGAATCGCTCGCCATACCGATCGTGAGATCTCCCCGGCGGCGCGCGCAAAAATTCGCGCGCCGAACGAACGTGTGGAAATTCGCCGGGGCGCGTTTTCGAAGGATTGCGCGAGGCACCGCGATAAAAAGTGCGCCCGCGCGTAAATTACGATTTTACGCAGGAATGTCGAGTGCGCGCTTTCGCGGAGGAAAAAATTTACGCCTCTCCGCCGCCAGCCTATATAGATTAGCATATCGCTGGAAAAAAAAAGCGGAGACTTGCGAAATTTCGCGTTGGGAAACGCGACGTCACCTTAGAAAACCAAAAGGCAGTAAGTCACCGAGCGAATATCCGATTTCTTTTCCTCGCGGCCGCCGCCCAATCGCCACCGGAGTTGAACATCTCGCGAATTTGTACGGCTCAGGTGGATTGGTTCCTCGGTGGGGAGACTATGTGTATTTCGAGAATACGCGGAGATGCGGTCAGAAAAAAAAATCGGCAGGCCGAGGAGAATAAAGGGGACATCCGAGAAAGTGGAAGTGAAACAGTGGAGTGCCGGGTCGCGCGCCGAGGTCGCTTACTCAACAATTGAACTAAACATTTATAGGGGCGCCTAATAGATAATATTGATTCGTGCAAAAGAAATTACATGAAACATCACGCGGAACTTTCTAAAAAAAGAGATAATGACAGGTGGTATTCATTACTATCGCGGTTTTTATGTCCATTAGTAGCTTCTAAATTGTTTCCAACCGTTTGAAATTAATTGATTGATATTTTTGATAAATCGATTGGCATATCTCTTTTATATTGTCAGAACATTTCTTTTCTTCCCTATAATTAAGAATGACATTATTTTATTTTGTTACATAAACTTACAGCGAAATAAATTGCTCATTTTTTTAAAGTTAGCCTTGAAAAAAATTATTATTTTATCGTAAATTTTTATTATGATGAAATATTGTCATTGAAAAGCAAATAATGTTAACACTTAAAAGAAAGAACAAAAAAATCAAGATAAAAATAGATACCGCAGTAAACCGGAAACTGCTAATTCTTCTTAAAGAGTTATCGGAATACAGGTATCTATTACTTACTTGTTCCTTTATTCATGAATATTTTAATAAAGAAAGTAATTTTTAATTAATATTCACTATCTCTTCTTTAAAATAGGAAATTCATTTGTGAAATAAAATTTTTTTCCTACACAATATCCTTCCTTTTCTAAAAAGATGTTTACACGAAACAATGCAAAGATAACCAGAATATTTTAAATTCTTTCTAATACTTCACGAGCGTATTTCTAAAAAAATGCGACCTATATAAATTATCTAATCCAATTTCCTAATTACAAATAATTATGCATTTTTAAACTTGAGAACAGCAAAAAAGCGATCGTTACAAGCAAGAAAGTCTCGACGGCTGAAAAGCAAAGGACAAGCATTAGCCGCGAGCAAGTCCATTATACGAGGAGGGGTACCAAGCGCGGCCACCGTCACCGGCCCGCAAAAAAAGCTCCAAGCGAAATACCCCCGACTGGAAAGAGCCGAAACTCTTGAAAAAGGATGCAGAGGAGAGCAGTCGGAATGCGGGGCTGGCATCTCTCCGTCTCTCTCCACTGATGCAACGGCCCGGGGTCGCCGGCGGCTTATCTCCTGGCGGTCGGCGCGCCTCGCGAAACCGAGCCAAAAGCGGCGGCGGCAGGTGCGCCGGTGGGGGGGGAGGCAGCGCCGGCGGTGGCGGGGCACCTCCCCATTGAAAAATCGTCGCGGGCGCATGTGTGTAAAAGTGCCGAAAGGCCGCGGGGCGCGAGCGAGCGGAGAAGGAAGTAGGTCGGTGAGAAGCGGCGCGCTCGGCGCGCGCCAGCCGAGCAGTCAGTCTCGCCAGGCTATTCCGGGAGTCAACAGGTGCGCGCCGCGCCGAGCTGCCGAGCCGAAAAATCCGCCGCACGTCGCCGTCAGCGTGCCATGGTGCCTTGACCCTGCTGCGCCGCACACGCACACCGTCCAGCACACAGGAGTCGCAGCTCAGGAGACAGATCCCCCTGGAGTCGCCGCCGCCCGTCCAGCAGGGAGGAAAGAAACATGGGGCAGCCGGAGGTGAGCGATCGGTCGTCTATTTTTTTTTTATCGCTCCCTCGGCGCCGGACCG
The DNA here is from genome assembly GCA_900480045.1 of Eurytoma adleriae. NCBI lineage: Eukaryota > Metazoa > Arthropoda > Insecta > Hymenoptera > Eurytomidae > Eurytoma > Eurytoma adleriae. The sequence goes on along the minus strand of UXGC01000190.1, from coordinate 28,217 downwards.
ATCGGAGAAATTGAGCGGAAGGAAAGCGAAACGCGCGAGGTTCCGGGCTCGCGGTTTCGGAAGGGGTTTACGCCGGCCGAGAACTAGATCGGCTTAATTAGCCGGCGGCCGCGGGCAATTAGCGCCGATTTCTGGAGCATGAACGAGCGGCGACCAGGTTTTCGCGCGCGCAGCCGTTTCGGCGTTTCGACGCGGTTTTCAGGTCATCGGACGTGCGCCGAGTCTTCCTTCTTCTTTTTTCGTTTGTTTTAGAAAGTTGTGTGTTAGTGGATAAAACGCAGCCGTAGCCGATTTTTTTTTATTCTCTCCCGCCGCGAAAAAATCGACAAAAAGCAGCGGCTTGGACGTTATCGCCGGGGATTTTTTTTTACACGCACAAATTGTCCGACCGAGGAGTCTGAGAAAGTGAAACCACGCGGTCGTTTTATGTTACTGAGAAACCGTTTATTAAAGCGAACGCTGGATTTAGATCGTGAATTTTGATGGAGTATGCGGTTACTCAATTGTTCAGGAATCGGAAATGATTCAAGATTATTTTTTCGCAACGGTTTTTTTAGTATTGCAATTAAGCCGGTCAGAAAATGTTAATTTCTTTAATTTCCTTTACTTTATATCCTATAATTTGTTTTGGTACAGTTATGTTTTACTTTAGTCTTTTTTAAACTACTTAATTTTCTAGTAAATTAGTATATTTAATAAATGATTCTGGAAATTTTATGAAATAGATACTTAACGTTCTACAACTTCTGATAATTATTGATAAATAATAAAATTTCTTTATTCTATAACTTTTTAAGTAAAAAAAATCTGTTTTTAATTATAAAAATTAATATTAATTATTTCTCCTTGTTGTATGCAGTTTATAACAAATTACACTTTGATATCTCAAAATACTTAAATTACTATATTTTAAGTATTTAAAAAACGCAATTATCTATAGATCAATCAGCTAAAATTTACAATATTATTTAATAAAAAAATGTAAACATCATTATTCCTCAATTAATTAAAAAGTTCGATCAAAAAATTAATCCATCCTTCCATGAAATATCTCTTTCAGAAGATGTTACTGCTGGTCTTGCTGGCGACCACGGCGCTGGCACTGCCGAGCTCCAGTGACCTGCCGAAGCCAAGCTACGCGCGCACAATGCTGAAGGTATCGCGCAGTCTTCCCGGCGAGACGGAAGAGCTGAAAGTCCGCACCAGCGAGGGCAACCTCGCGACCCTCATCGTCAAACGCCGCGAGAAGTCCGTCTCATCCGACACACCCGTCGCCGCTCCCCCCAGCGACAGTCAAAGCTCAAGTCCAACCCCCAGTCCAACCCCAAGTAGCCCAAGTACCCCCACCTCCAGTCCCAGCCCCGCCACCACCGCGGAACCGGCGACCACGACGATCGGCTACCAGAACGTCGAGGTCGACCCCTGGAGCCGGCTGCAGACCTGGAGCAGCGTCTCCGAGGCGCGCAGGCAGCCGCCGCCGCCGCCGCAGGAGGAGGAGTCGCGCAGCTGGGTGCCGGTGAGCCGCGACAGCTGGCAGCCCCTGGTGGCCGGCGCCCGCGGCTTCCAGAGTCTGCCGGCCGACGGCGACGAGCAGGTGATACGCTACGCGTTCCTGCCGCACGAGCCCCGGCCGCGCACCAACGTCGGCGCCAACCTCATGAAGAACCGCGACGCCAAGAACGTGCCCGCCGAGGTGGTCGTTCGCTCCGAGATCAACGTCAAGCCGCAGCCCGGGCAGCCCGGGCAGCCGCAGCAGGCGCAGGCGAAGAGGCTGCCGGTCACTCTGGACGCCGACGGGACGCCGGTCGTGCACGGGAGGCGCGTGCCCGACGAGCCCATCGACAAGATCCAGATCTGGAGGAACGCCCGCGTCATCAACGATCAGCTGGTCACGGACGGCATGGCACCGACTGCCGCGGCTACCACTGACAGGGGTCTCACCGAGCCCCAGAACTTCGAGAGATTCTTCGAGGATGTCAATAGACGGTGAGAGCTTTTTTTATTTAAGCTTTTTGTTTAAACTTTTTATTTCAAATTTTCGTTTAAACTTTTTTTTTAACATTTTATATGCACCTTCCATTCAAAATTTTTATGTAAATCTTTTATTTAATCTTTTTATTTAAACTTTTCACTTAAACTTTTTGTTTAAACTTTTTATTTAAGCATTTCGTGCTTGAGTGTTTTGTTGATGTGAGAGAGGTTTATGCTACGTTGCCCACTAAAATAAGCTTACTGTTTATTTGGGTCTACAACTGTACTATATTGTTCGTTGAAAAAATATCATTTTAATTGGTAGGACTATTTTCAGTAAAATATTTCAATGATAGGCTTCATGAATATGAATCTGCTTATTATTATTAGCGTTACTGTCTAATTATCCAAGCATTTTCCAAATCAAATAACGGATGACGAAAGAGATTCGATCTTGTTAATACACGTCACTCCCGATAATACAGTTGAGAAGATAAATATATGTTTCCACACTCTTTTAATGAGAGGTCAAAGACCTTTACACGTAAATAAATATTTTCGCAGAAATTATAAAAGATTTATTAGATTTAACAAACAACGAGTAAGATTCGTCGCATTAGTTAACAGCATTTATTTTTTATGTACGAAATTTTTTTTTTCTTGAATGAATAATTTAATGACTATTTCGTAATTATTATAATATAAAAACGAATAAAACATAGAATAAAAATTAAAATGCAAACATTAATTAAAAAAATGATCCTTTTTGTGAGTACCTATTTGTAAAAGGGTTGTTTTAATAACGTATTTTATATGTAAGTAGAAACAGACGGGTATAGACAGACGTCTCTTTTTAATGAATTTTTTTTTTACTTTTCCCTACAAGATAATAAAAGTTTAATTAAAATGCTTTATTTAATACTAAACTCGAGGGCATTGTAAACAATAAATTCTAAGTAATAATTAAGATATCTAATTAAAGATTAGTACAGATAAAAATAATAATTTAGTAGTTTCCAATTTTCGCGGGCAGCCGATTGACGTTCGAGCAGTGTAAGTTTCCCGGCGCACTTAAAATTGCGTAAACGTGCATAATTCTCTCGAACGGGTCCGTGATATTTGGTCAAACAGTGTTTTCAGGATTCCTGGGCGTTTGTCCGCCGGTCGCTCATTAATCGCGGATAAGAAAAAAAAATCGGCGATTTCGACACGCGCGTCCGAGCTAGTGCAAGTTTCACGTCCAAATATTCCCAGCGTCGTAAAATTGAGCCGCGATTGTTTTTTTTTTTCAGCGTCCATAAATTCTCTTGTTTTCCCGTGAGCGCCGCGGGTTCACGCGCTTCGGGGCTTTTTTTCGTTTAAATTGACTATGAAAAAGATATTGAAATGAAGCCTTCAGCGGATGCGGATGTTAGGTTCGTGCGTTACGGAGAAAGTGTGCGGCTAAATACTCTGTTGACAGAAAGCCGACGATTTTCTCGAGAAAGTCTGACCAGTCGGCAGTCGCGATCCACGTGGACGTCTTATGAAATTATCATTGAGAGCCATGAGTAAGAGAGGGGGTAGGGTGAACTTTGAATCTGATAATAGTATTACTAGTTTTAAGTGCATATTTGCAGTTAGGAGTATTAATTTTCATATAACATTTGCGTGTTAATAGAATTTTAACAAATCTTAATGATAGATAACTTAAGTACTAACTAACGTATTTTGTTATTTATAGTTCAAATGAACTCTGATTTAGATTCCGTAAAATATATTTCAAACTTTTTAAAACGTTGAACTGAATTCGACCGTGGGAATTTAGAAAAGCAAGTCATTTCTGCGTGAGACTAAAACAGACGATAAAAAATTTCCTTCTGCATAAATTATGCTCGCATTATCAAATTAGAAAACTAGTCTAGACGACCAAGCCAACCAAAAATCCCTACAAACTCAAAAGCTCGATACCTTCGTTAAAAAAAAAACAGGTACGGCAAGACACCCGACGAGAACCTGGTGAAGGGCCGCACGTACCGCAACGAGGCCCTGGCCGCGGAGATTTACGAGGCCGCGGAGGAGGAGGGCTACCGTCCCAGCATCCGCAAGCGCATGCTGCAGCCGGAGCTGCCCACCGCGGTGTACCCGAACTCGCGCGTCTACTCGCCGCCGGACACGCCGAAGCCGGTGGTCAAGCCGGGCACCCGCGCCCCGGTGCTGCAGTACGCCCACCCGGAGCTCGGCGTCCAGCCGGCCAAGGTGGCCAAGAGCGAGAAGCGCACCCAAGAGGCGGTGTCCTACAGCGAGATGAGCGCCCCGCCGAAACCCTCGACGAGCTACCCCTACGGCGAGCACCGCCAGAAGAAGAAGTACGTGCTCAACGACAAGAACATCGTCGACTCGTACACCTACAAGAACTACTATCCCAACCAGCACTTTTACGGGCTCAAGAGGCCCGAGGCGCCGTTCTGGGTCAGAGTCTCCGAGAACATCAAGAGCCAGATCACCGATGGTGTTAACAAGGTTTGTTGTTACATTGATGACTGATTATACATTCTGTACATAAATTTATTTGCGATCATAGTTTAATCAGGTTCATCGTTTAAAAATTATAAAATCACGATACATAAGTCATATAGACTACTACGAATAGACTAGAATGATTAGTGGGATCAGTAAAATTAGTCAGAAATTAGATTATCACATCTTTCTTTTTATCATCGATTTAAAGTTTTCGGCGCATTAAAACGCGCACCTATTCGACCAACGGAATAACTTATGAGCTTGGTATAGAAACTAATTTAAAAGCAATGAAGTTTTATGTAACTGCTTTAAAATAAAGGAAAGTCTTTTTTTCGAGTCTTTACATGGATATTGAAAACCACCGAACATTTGACTCTTTTACATAGAGTATTTTATTTAAATTATAATGCGTTTGGGCCTAGATATATCGTATAATATTAGCTGTCAACTCTAGAGGTAATAAATTTGTTGTCTTACTGTCAGCTTTATATGTATGTAAATTATCTTTACACCCGACTGGGTAGCTTTAGAGTAGACTATTCGATTACTAAGGTAGTCGATAGAAATTAACTGATTATCACTGTAATAGCAATTATGACTGTAGTTACAATGAATCGGTTAAGGCAAAATTCAAAGCAAAGTCTATAATTTAAAACAGCTTTCAGTAAGTTTCAATGTACTATTTTACGAGTCATTTAACTTTTGATAAACTAGAGATTTGATTTAAACAATTGATATAGTGTCTTCGAATGTAAATTCCGATATTTTTTCTTTTTCATTAAAACCGATTTATCAACGTTTTGAACAATAGGACGGCTTATACCATCGTTTTGACAGAAATATCAAGTTACCCCTATTTCAAGCAAAATACCGATTTAACACATTTATCGTCGCGACCGTCGATACATTCAATTGCGGTCATAAAACTTTTGAAACAAAAGCTCATTGACTTGAAACAATGCATCGGCACTTGTGAAATTCCATTGAACAATCCCAGTATTCTCAATATGAAGAAGATTTATTTATGATAAATTCTGCATACTAAAATTCGAATACCCACAAGCGCATCCTACGCCTCCCATAAATTAAGCGGCAGCTCATTAGACGAAAGAAACCGAAAGTTGCGTCGAAAGCTCTCGAGAAAAGCGTGATGTATACAAATGTGAATAATGCGACTAGGTGTCGGAGCTGACGAAACCGGTGTTCGATCCCCTGGTGGAGGCGACGCGCAAGATCTCGGAGAACCTGGGCCTGTCGCGCTCGCAGGACCCGGCGCAGGACAAGGTGGGCAGCGTGGCGACCAGCGGCTCGGTGCTGATCCCGGCCTTGGGCCTGGTGGCCTCGGGAGCGGCCCTGGGCATCGGCGCCGTCGCCGTCGGCCGCTACCTCGACGTCGACGTGCTCAAGAGATCGAACGAGGACGAGGAGGACGAGGAGGCGACGCGCGCACTTCGCGTCCTGCCCATGCTCGAGGAGGGCCAGAGGATGACGCCCGCGCGGGATGAGGCCGTCGCCAACTCCAACGGGCTGTACATTCTGTACAGTCAGGATGATAGGACTGTCACGCGTAGGAAGAGGAGCAGCGTCGACGATGATGCAAGGTGAGTTTTTTATTGGCAGCGCGATAATCGTTAATTAACGTGCTATATTTATCGATTGGGTGATTTTACTATTATTTTACGATCGTATGGAGGTTGATGACTTGTTTGTTGATCGTGGTGAGTCTTTGATAGAATGTTGTTGAAGCTGAAAGAGACTTTATACAGTATGAATAATAAGATAAAGATAGGGAATCATTATAATTGACGTGATGTAATAATTAAAAATCGTAATAATTTTAACACTTCAGTTTTAGGAGAATAGTTGAGCTTCTTTACATAAATAATTTCATAGTAAGTTTTTAAATTAAACAACCATTTATTGCTAAGAATGTATTAAACGAAAAGTAGCATAAAAATATTTTAATTATTAATAGATATAACTCTGATGCTAGTAAATAACTAAAGAATATAGCCCAAACATTGATTTACACCAAAGATTTCTTCTTTCTTCAGGTAGAAATATTTATAGTTTTACTCCTATCAAAAATTAAATAAAATAAAGATATTTCTTTGATGTGCGTCAGCGTGACGTGAAGTCATCAGTGAATCATTGGTAATCAAACACCTTTATTTTTAGCAAAAAAAAGACCTGGAACTATTGTTTGTTCTTTAAAATCAGGATCGTACCAGGCTGGATTTAGTAATTCGTATTTGAATAATAAAATTTCAATAAAACCATTTATATAATATCCCTTATAATGTGAAAAAGTGAAAAGCGATTCCATTCAAGCGAAAATTGAGTCAATCAAGCATAGAGTGGGCCAATTTTTTTACACTGATTGATTTTTCAGTCAAATTTTTCGGATTTTTTCACTTTCCACAAGAATCTTCACTCTTTTATACTCTTCATTATTTATCTCTTCACTCTTCACTGTTGTTATTTATATTTCGAAAATACCACTTTTAATAATAATCACCATTGCTAATGGTATTAAAAAATATTCAGTATATTAGGTATTTACAAAGATCTATTAATAATAGCTCCCAGATCGCACGTAAACTGTGACTCCGGCTCAACTGATAAGCACCCGATCCGAGTCATACTTTTTCACTTTCCTTACTGCTTTACTATTTTTCTCCACCGCCGCTTCTAAATTACCACATTTTCATTTACGCCGCCGTCAACTCTAAAACACCGATATACCGCGCACTCTCCACGCGGACAGGCTTTTAAGCCCGTCTAACTTTCTAATAAAAAAAAAAGCAGAGTAAACACATCTGGCGCGTGATCGCGACTGACTCCTTTCCTTTTCCCGCAGGCGAATGCAGCGCAAGGGCGCGGACTCGATCGCCGAGATAGTGGAGATCGACGTGCCGGCGTCGGAGGCGAGCGAGAACGAGCTGCGGCTGGAGAACGAGGAGGCCCTGGCGAAGGCGATCGTCGAGCGGACGATCGAGGCGATCGCCGGCGCGCAGGTCGGCGCGAATGAGCCGCGCGCCAGGCGGCGGCGCGACGCCGAGCTCGACGACGCCCTGCAGAACCTGGAGAACGCGGAGGTGGCCGAGGCCGCCCACGTGCCCGGCGACTGGTCCAACACACCCTGCGCCAAGAGGATATTCTGCGACGCCATGCTGCAGCGCGGCTCCGACGCGCGCGTATTCATGGAGAAGAAGATGGCTGGACTCCTCAGGATGTAAGTTACACGCTTTTTCTTTTTTTTCGTATTAGGTGGGACTTTTTTTCGAGGGCTTAATGTTGCTTGTGACCGAAGTCTAACGCATGCCAGAAAAGGCCTATTTTAATTTGTCGTTTTTCTAGCTCTAGAGCAAAATAAAGTCTTCCAGAACCTGAGAAATTTATGGTACATATCATACCAATCATACCTCAAGTTTTCCAGGTCCTTGACAAATTTATTTCATTCTGCGGTACTCTAAAAATAGCAAGTTAAAATAGAGCTTTTTTGAGATGTGTTAGTCTTTGCGGGAAGCGACGTTATGGAAATAAGATTAGTGACGAATGAGTGGTTCATTTTATTAAAAATGCAGATATGTCATGGCAATTGTTATAAGGAGTATGAGTATATTTTTTCTTTCAAAATATTTAAGAATGTAAGCCTAGGAGTTGTATCATAAAATTTTGATTTCATAAAAGACATAACGCTTTCGCTTTCGTTATGACCACCCGGCACATCTTCTGAATACAAACTTCGTATTGTATTTATAAAGCTAGGTTCTATGCAACGTTGAATAAATTTATAGGTATAGTCGCAATCTTTATAATTTTCGAAACAGCTTTTATGCGAACAAAGACTTTTTTTAATGCCCTCCCAACACTAACTTTTTTTATTTTTAATACTAGTAAAAATTGTTTTTGCAAAAAATTATAATCTGGGTGTGAAAGGATTAAAGGACTTTTAGTTCGAAATTAACTTTCGATAATCAGAAAAAAAGGTTTAGAGCGTTCTTTTTTTTTAAGTAGTATAATTATCATTTATAATTATATTTTAATACCTTAATTGATTCAGCTTCTTCTACATCAGATTTATAGTTGAAATGAAATTTTATTTAAAAAAACGTAAAAAGACCTACATCGTCGAACTCGTAGAACTGAATTTTCGAAAATTAAATTTTAGTGCACTCAAGAAAAGTTTAAATGAAAGTTATTGAATTCCATCGTGATTCATTAATTACACAAAAAGAGATCTTGATTTAACGAGTTTTAAGCGATTCCTAAAGTATCTCTCACGTTACATTTCTTCCGACTGCAAACATCTTGCTCTCAAAAGTGTGAAAAAGTACCCACTCTTCTTAAATCATTCCAAAAAATCTGAATAACAAATGTCCTTGATCCAAATATTCCATATGTTCACCCAATCGACCGGAAACCATCCGACGTAAGCTTGTTCTAATTAATAAACTCCGTTTCAACGCTTGCGATAAGAATCAGTAAACGTTAAAAAAATCCGATCGCCGTACATTTTTTCAATTTCATCCGGTTTATTGACCTTAAGTGCCGAAAAAACGATCGGCTCGCGTCACCGCGCGAAATTGAAGCATTTCGAGCGCGCGAATCGCGCAAATATTTTTTTTTAATTAGCAGGTAAGAATCCCTCTACAGTGCGTAAAGACTCGTTTAATTGAGTTCGGCGCACGCGGAATTCTTTGGGGGAGAGGGGGCGAAATCTGCAGCGCGGTCACTTTTGCAACCGCGGCGCCGGAGGCGATCGCCTCGGCGAGGTACCGTTAAGAATTTCCGAAAAGACCGAGAGCGCAGTCGCCGCGGGGCCCCTCATTAAGTCGATGGACCGCGGATTTCGGAACCAGTTTTTTGCAGGTGCATACCTGCAACGACGACGAGCATCTCGCCTTAGCCCCTTGCATGCAAGTCGCTCTTATTTTCTTTATGCAATTTTAACGATTCTTGAGAGAAGTAAAATTTTAATATTACGTTATTTTTATTTTTATTTGTTATAAACATCGTTATTGCATTTTAAATAAGTTACTTATAGTTTACTGCAAATAAATAAATATAAAAGATTAGTTGTTAAATGTAATAGCTATATTTCAAATTTAAATATTTAGTTTTGCGTAAATACGTGCGGATTGAATTATAGTGTAAACTATGCTTCTGAAAATCAGTTTCAAACACTTTTCTTTAATTTTTATTAATGTTATTATACTTTGAGTTCGAAGTAATTTTATTAATTTACAAATTAAGGTCAATTTCTTTGATTATTTAATCAATAATACATTTATCATGCTGATCGTTATGAATCGTTGAGAATATACTTAAAAAATCTTTTGTAAAAATAAATGATAAGAATTCAACCATTAACTTTTTTTTATCGTGTCTACCAAATTAATTAATGATCAAAAATAAAAAAATTACCTTCAATTTCAATTTCATTCACCGGTATACAATTAGTAAAAAAAAAAGTAACCAGTGTGTAATTACAATCATTAGAGCCGCAGTCATCAGAGTAAGTAATCATCGGAATTTAATCATCAAACAAATCGAGATCGCAAGTACAGCGTAAGCGAATGTCACGCGTACGCGTAAATCGGGGGGAAGGGGGGGGGGACAAATGATCCCACGAGATACTTCGAATTTCCTGCGCGCGGCTCTCGAGAAAACGTCTATGCAGCCGCTTTATACACGGCGGAGGAAGGAAGAATGCGCCCGGATAACTTTCCTCGCGGCTGCTTTCGCCCGCTCGCGCACGGCTCGTCCTACTGGCTGATATCGACCGCTCGGACTTTTACCGCCTAGAATTGGCACGATTTTCACTTCGGCGCGGCGGAAAAACGCCGCGAAAACGAAACTGCCGCGACCTTCATTCGCGTCGCGCCGACTTTGCATTCGTCTCGACGCGAAGAAAATCGCGAGCGCGCCGGTGATTGATAAGCGCGATGAAACGATTTTTTTTTTATTTCCGCGTGATTAATTGAACGATGCGCTCGATTATCCTGCGCGATGAAAGTTTCGGCGTCGACTTTTTTGTTCGATGGTTAAGGAGGCTTTAAGTAGGTAATACTGGGAAAAAATGAGCTGATAAATAGGTGATTAGGACTTTAATTGAAAAATAGTACCGTGTTCATTTATTATTAATGAAGCGTGATTACAGAGTAAGTAGGACTGCAGAGTGATTGTAAAAAATTCTTCCGCGTGTACGTAGTCTTTACGATTTATCACGTTGCGGAAGTCGCTATTTGCGAGTGGTTCTTTATGTAAATAGCTATGTAGGGACGAGCAAATTTCCGCGATGAATTTCGCAACCCGAAGAAAGTCCGCGGCGCGAGGAAAAGATTAACGCGTCCTAACGCGTGAAAGCGAAACCCCCGGCGTATCCGCGGATTTGCATTTCTATACGATTTTTGTACACCTCTTCGTTTTTTTTTATCACTTCACCGGAGAGGAGCGTTTCGCGGGATTCCTGCATAATATGTAGGTGAAACCGCTGCGACCGGCATCGAAAGTCCCCCCGTGTCTTTTAATCGGCCATTTAATTGAATTATTAGATAAGCCGCCGCGGAAAGAGAAATCCGGCGTATGATAATATCGGGATTAAATCAGAGCCGACGTCTTTATTAACTTTCATTTGTAGAGGTTTTGAACGACCGGGCCGCGCAGGCGATCGCAACTGAATTACGATTATTTCCGCCGGACGTGGGAAAAAAATACCGTGGAAACGCGCATGATTGTGTTCGGACTTTCTCGTGCTGATGAAAAATTGCTTCGTGTCGCTCTAAAAAAAAGGCAGGTCAGTTTTTGGAGATTGCTCAAAAAAACTTCGTATTATGGTACTGACAATAAATTTTTTGTATAATCATCGTCAAAATTATCAGCGTCTTATTAAGAATCCATACATAATTTGTTTTCATCAGATTTGAATCAAGTTAAATGTTATCAACTGTTAAATGTTGCAACTGTGCATTTAAATACGATCGTTAATTTCTTTGAAATTGAAAACAATTGCTAATTTATGTCATTTATTCAATTCATTCGAACTCTATTATAAGATATATTACTAATTAACTAGAAAATACAATTTCAAATAGCCTGTTAATTTCAAACAGACACTAATAAGTATGGTAAACTTTGCTCGCCCTATAGTTCAATCAATATTGAGATCGATTCGATATAGATTTCTAAATCGCGTAATTTCATTGAATGCATACATCAACATTTATTAATTTGCACATTGATATGCACATTGATTGCGGTACAAATTAAATAAAAAATAAATTAAATTACAACTTTACCATTTTTATCATTCCTGTCCTGTTTTCTGCGAAAACTGTTCTCGCTGTCTGTGTTTTTCACAACTTCGCGCAAAGCTCTCAAACGGAAGCTTTTCTTTTCGTTAACGAAATAAAAATATGACCGGTTAGAGACGAGAGGAGACACGTAAGAGGAGAAAGGCGACGTTTACCGACGTCGCGTCGGTAACCAACAATTACACGGGGATGTATGATTACGTGCCTCATTTAAATGGCCATTCATCAAGTTGTCGGGAGCGGCTCCGGCCGGCTCCCGAACTCGCCCCGCTAATTAGTAGTTCAGAGTTAAGTATCATCGATCATCCCGCAAAACTTTTTTATTAATAAGATATTTTGCGCGAAATTTTATTGATTGTAAGTAAGAGTAGGTCGTATGCTATTTCGCACGGTATTAAATTTCACTGGGACGCGATATATAGCCGCAAAAAGGAACGGACGGGGCAATTTTCAAGCTCGCCGGTACGGAGTATTATAGTCGCGTTAAATTTCTACGGGTGGAGACGGAAAAGTCGTTTTTGAATAATTCAATACAATCGCTGAAATGAAAATAATTGAGCCGAATAAATTTGAAAAGATAATTTTTTTGAAAGTTATGGGAAATTACGGTTTCTCAGAATGTGCACAGATATCGAATACATATACATGCAATGCATGACCGTAAAATCGAACATGACAAAATAATGGCTTTTTCACTATCTTAATACTTTTGCTACCTTTTATCTTTAGTAAAAATGCGAAGTGAAATAATAATATTATTACTAGGTACTAGTAAGTGGTATTGCAAGCTTTCACTATTTTGCACATTTTTTAAATTATTTATATACATCAAAATAGATAAGATTAAATAAGAATATAAAATTTATCGAAAAGTCGGTTACTAATGCAAATCTGAAGATTTTCTGTTACACTATAAAGTATAACGTTGAATGTTTTATTATAAACATTTCTGACGTCAATCAAAGCAAAAGAAAGCTGCAAGCTCATTTAAATTATCAAAGGAACTGCATAAAATCGTTATGCTGTACATAAAGATGAGAGACGCGGCTCAATCTGAATCTCGAGTAGTTAATGCCACAATAAAAGTGCATATCTCGCGAGTCAATTGTGAGATTTCACGGAATGAATTTCTCTTTCTTAAGGATTCAGCCGGGAGCCGCGGTCCAGGTGTCGTCCCACTTCGACGAGGTCATGGACGCCGTGAGGAGGCACGACTGCTCGATTTTCTCGTGTCCCCAAGCCAGGCCGGCCAGCGTCTTCTTCTGAAATCGGTCGACCAACGGTTCGCAGCCGCAGCCAAGTACGATATACTCACCGGCGATCGAATTGGGTAAGAAAACTTCTCTCTCGCCTTTTTATCCCCCCCCTCTCATCTTTCACATCTCGCTTTAAATCGACACCGATGACGGTGTGTTTTGTTTCGACACCTTTTTGCGTCCCGTAGAAGTCGAACGCTTTGATCGATTCGCGTCTGGCTATTGTCTCCCTCCGCTCTTTTTTTTTCTCCGTCGGTATACCGACTAATGGGGGTAATTGAATGAGAGAGCAGTGTTCTACTTTGGTATGTAGTTAAGACGTTGATTAATTGATAAGTAAAAGTTCTTCAATTATCGAGTTGATTTTATTAAATGAGATTTGTATGTTTGGATAAGTCAGAATTATCTAACACACTGATCACCGTAAAACACTTATTAATAATTATCCTTTTTGTTTTACGTGATCGTAATAATATGATACATAACGTCACTATATTACCAATTTTTTTTGTACGCAAAATAAGCATACTACGCACCCTTCTGATAAAAAATAAAAGTGTGGGATTCGTTGGGTATACTTCCTTAATAGTACCACTTGGAGCTTAAGCTGCAACTCGCATCTATCATGTGATATTGGCAAGAATAGTCGTTGCACAATGCATTTTCATAAATTTACATTCTCACTAGGAAATTATCAGACCTCCGGATCATAGACTTTGTTGAAACTGTAGATGTTTTCATACACGCAGAGAAATAAATGTCAAAGTTTTAGACGCATTTTATATAATAGACCTGACGCTCGAATCGAGATTGCAAACTGAAAGGTTTATTCCTTTTATTACTATTAATTATTAGTAACGATTTTTAACAATATGTTCAGAATTATAACATCTTCCAACTTCAAAGTTACTAAATGTTGCGGATTTAAGCTTTGGCTTCTTTTAATTCTGCGTCAGTTTCAACGAAATCCACGATTCGTAGATATGACACTTTTCAACCAGTGCAAAAGCTCTTTGGAAAAAATAATGATGCAAGATTTATTTTGTCCTTACGAGCTTGTGAACAGAACAATCGAATGCTTCAATGTGATTTGTGGTAACAACGGTACCACTCATTGCAGAATAAACAGTCATTTTACCATCCATATTCCAAACGCCATCCAAATTAAATTTTACCATCCAAAATTTAATTTTCATTAACGTCGCTTACTTTAATTTCATTATTAATTTAAATATTATTTGTTCCCAGGTCTTTTCGCTTGTTCCTGAAAAGATGAAGACTGTTTGAACACCTAGTGCTCGTCGGGACTGTAAATATATGAGGCCACTGTCGTCGGAGACGACGAGCCTTACGCTTCATAATTATTTTTCATTATTTAACGACCATGAATTTAGGAGTAAAAAGTCACGGTGACGTACGTCGTCCCTCCAATCTAGTTATTTTACATGTATGCGAGAGCGTCGAGGCTTTTAAATTAAAAAAGTGTGTTACGTTATCAAACTTTTTGTATGCCTTAATATTAATTCGAATGACGTATTATTGTTACTTAATATGTATATATTTATTATTATTTTAATTATTATCATTATTAGTATTGCCTTAATAATTATTATTGTATTTCTATATATTTTTTCTTTATTATAATTAATTTTAATAAACATATTTATGTTACTTTTGAAATCAAAATATAAATTTGTACTATTCTTGTTTAAAAAAATGAAACGTACCTTACTTTCACGATGAGCTTCCTACTGTGCAATCCCTCTTTGAACAGTTGTAAAAGTGCGCATTGTCAAATTTCATTGCCATTTACTTGCTGAAACAATTTAATTTAATTTAATTTTTTTAATATAAATGGAATAAAATATAATATGTTTTAGATAGTATTAGAAATACTTTTGGTAATGCGAATAACTTAGTACTTTAGTACTAAGACTTAGTACTTAGAATACTTTCGTATTTCGCGTTTGGTTGTGCCGATGGTACTGACGGTTTTCAGGCGAACGGCGCATGCTCGAATGGGCGGAGAAAACGTGATTTACTATTTCATAAGATGTTCGCGTTCATATGATTTTATTTTTGATGCTACCGATCAATTGCGATTGAAATTTTTATCTGTACAAAAAAGTGTCTCTACAGCTTAAACTGCGGCTCGTTCCTCGTGAATTCGAGCTTCTTTCTGAAAGATAGATTAAAAAGGAGCACACGAGGTAACTGCAGTATTAAAGACTCATAAAATTTGTAGTCGGGTTCTTTCGAGCATGCGTCAACGATACTCGAAACCGTCAGTTCGCGTTTTTAGTGCCCCCACGGAAAAGAGATCCACACGGTAGGCCTTAGTTTTTCTTTCACAACAAAGTTTTCTTCAACAACAAAGTACCAATGAAAAGAGTCAAAAGTTCGGGTAAGTAATATCCGAATATTCGTGATACGAGCGGGACAAATATAATCAATTTGATTTTCTCTATATATTATTCTGCAATTCAAATAGTGTTTTCGAATTATAATAAATATTTCTATTTATTTTTGAAATTGATTTGTTATTTGAAAAAGAAATTTGATGTACAGCTTTTTTATCGAGGTATAATAACGGGGCGGGACACTAAGAAGTGTCATTGCAGTAGATTGAGGTCGAGTATGGTCAGACATGCGAAAAGACGTTCTTTCATAATTTATTTCAATTTTATACTTTTTTACAAAACAGTTTAGACTAATTTAGATACACTAAGAAGAGACTACACTAAGAAGTGTCTGTATGAATTACAGTAGATTGAGGTCGAGTATGGTCAGACATGCGAAAAGACGTTCTTTCATAATTTATTCCAATTTTATACTTTTTTACAAAACAGTTTCGACTAATTTAGATTTTAGAGTTTTAATTAAAGACAAAATCTGAGAAAAAGATGAATAATTTTTTTAGGATATGACGTCGCCGTAGGTCCATGTCGTTTTTTCTTACAATTGTTCGGCGTCTGGCCAGATCCATTTTACGAGAACAATTGGTTCTGCTACATTCGCTCTTCAATCGTCATTTCAACAATGATTTTCTTTGCAACGTTTACCCAAACGGTTAAAAACATACAAGTCTGGGGGGATTTAAATGTCGTTACAGAAATTTTTATTAATTCTGAAGTACCAACAAGCACCGCAGCTGTAAAGGTTCTCAGTATTATTTATCACAGACGAGGTAATAAATTTTCTGTAATTAAGTAAATGTTATATTCAATTTATCATTTTCTTGATAATACCTTTGCAAGTACCAAATATACTATTCACTTGTTTTCTTACGCTATCGTTACACGTATCTGTGATTTACGATTGTACAAACAGCATTGCGGAAACTAATGCTGGAGATCGCTGAAGATTGGCGAGCAGCGCATACAACGGCGGAATTTGAGATAATGGACTTCAACGCCAAATTCAGCAGGCTCGTGTCCGCAACATGCATCTTCCTGGCCAATGCAACTTTCGTCACGCAGGGAGTAATAGCTGTTTTATCGATAAGTGCCTTCAGCAAGAGCTTGACTGGCCTCGAAAATGATACGGTCGAATGGCCGCTGTATATGAAAGCCTCATTTCCTTACAATGATCAGGTAGAAATTTTTCTAATCATTTGTTTACAGATTACACATTGACAATAAACTTCCTATTATAGATATACATTTCGCGTTTTATAGTTATGTTTAAAGGATGTACATTTCCGTAAATCCTTTAGAGATCATAATGAGATACTTTCTTTTTCTAAAGTTTTGAGATGTTCTTAAAAGAGATCGATGTAGAGGACAGCTATACCTTAATGAAATTTAGTCTAAGATATTTTTTTTTATTCTGTTATCATTGTATTACGACATTTGTATGTACAGGTAAGTCCCAACTACGAGTTGACCTTCATCGGTCAATTGTTCTCCAATTTCTTCGCGGCTAGCACCTACACGTCAATCGACGCTCTCTTTATCATATTGATGATGCATCTATGCGGACAATTGTCAGTTTTACGATTGACGCTCATCAATTTGTCTACAGAATCAAAACACCAAAAGGAGAGGCAGGAATTCGAAAGGAATATAGCGTACATTCATTCTCGACACGATCAACTCACAAGGTAGAACGCATCTTACAAAAACCTTTGATAAGGTGTTGCATAATTTTAATGCTCCACTTAATTAGAAAAAATATTTTAAAGATGAAAAAATATTACTGTAGATTTGCCAGGACTATCGAAGACGTGTTCAGCATGACTTTTCTTGTACAAATGTTGACATCATCGTTTGTTTTGTGCATGCAGGGTTATCAGTTAATAACTGTAAGATTTTTTTTACAGTAAATTAATTTTTTCTATCAGTTGCAATAAACGAAAAAACATTTTCAGATAACAAGAGGAAATGACATGCCATTTATGCAGCTCATTTTTATGCTCTACTACATTGTCTGTTTCCTGTTCATCACATTCACTTACTGTTACATGGCTGAAAAGCTTAGAGAAAAAGTTAATATTTTTTAAAGTTTCGGTTTGTTAACGAAGCTTGAATAAATATTTCATTCTTAAATTCATACACTGTGCAGAGTACGGATATAGCAGACGCAGCCTACGAGTGCAATTGGTTTGAACTTCCACATTGGCAGTCTAAATCATTGATCATGATCATTGTCAGAGCAAGGAGACCATTCCAAATTACGGCCGGTAAATTCGTCGCATTCTCATTGAGACTCTACTGTAGCGTAAGTTATTTTACAAATGTCAAATCATCTGTTTATATTCAAAAAGATAGTTAATTGTAAAATTTTTCAGATTCTGAGAACATCCGGTGGTTACATGTCGGTATTACTCGCAGTTCAAGAACGACTGGTTGAATGAATCGGAAATCCTTCTGCATAACGTTTTTGATTTAATTCAACGGATCTGACAAATGTTTTATAAAGGATTTTTTCGTGGACTTGAAAATATTTTTTCGAATAATATACATTATATTTCAAAAATTGTGCTACAAACTTTGAAATAAAATTATTTATACTGTGGTTTTCTTAAAAAAGACACGTTTATTACAATGACTATATCACGTACAAATGTACTTCCAACGCGCACATTTCCCATCGAGTTTTTTTAGAACTGAGTTCGAAGCCCCTGCAAAACCTCGCCACGCATGCTCACGCGACCGCCTTACTTTTTCATCGCTCTTTTAAATTTCCATTAATGAGCTCCCGTCTCGTACGCAGGCATAGCCGATTCGCGAAAAGCCCGTGAATACGCGAGTAAGTCTGTCTGCTTCCGCGCGAATTAAATGGTGATGTGCTTGAAAAGCGGGCTGGTAATTACAGTGAAAGATTTAGTACGGGCACCGGACATGCGTCGTGCGTTTGGAAGTCCCTTTGGCTGCTCTGTCTCTTGGTGCGCTGTGCTGCGATAATGATGGGTGAAGAGAATTCAGAGGTCAATGAAAAAGGAAAGGTCAAAGATTCGACATTCGACAATGAGGATGGTAAGCAGTCTGAAAAAATTATATTTTCATTTAAAAAAGTTGTTTTGAATACCGTTTCTTACTTGTATGCGTGAGAGTTTCAAGAGCCAAACTTTCAGGATACAATTATGCGATCGGTCCGTGCCGATTTTTTTTACGTTTACTTGGTGCCTGGCCGGATCCTCATGAGAAGGGTGACTGGTTGGCTTCAGCACGCTTGCTTGTAGTTACAACGACGATGTTCACTTTTGCCACGCTCTCGCAGACTATCAAAATAATCCTGAATTTGTCGGATCTGAACCTCGTTACTGAAATACTCTCCAACTGTGATATACCGACGAGCATCGCCACTGTTAAGATCGCCAGCATTTGGTATCACAGATATGGTAAACATCTGATTTGAAAATGAAAGTTAAATATAATTTAAGGGGATGTAAAACCTATGAACAGGAATCAGCGTAGGCTTCGACATAATCTTTCAAAATCAAAAAAAAATTTCGAAAAAGTCGCTTTTTTTTCTCCTAGAATTCGGATCGGAATGATTGAAACCAACAGAGGACAATAAAGAAAGATTTTTTTCGAAAAATTTGTTTTTATTTGGAAAATGAAGAATATTCCCAAGCCGGTATAACAGATTCCTATCCATGGATTTTACATCCCGTTAATAATGCGATTAAAAGGATTCACTACATTGAAATTGTTTTTAACAACAATCAACACTTCATGTTTTAAATTTTCAATATTGTTCTAATTATTAACATTTAAGAAATTCCCATTTCTTCATTATCTCTTTTCTGCGTCATTACTTTGGTGTTTAAGTTTTAAGCAATTTGCTGCGGCAAACAATGCAAGACTGGGAGGCACCGCACGTCGACCGCGAGTTAACCATAATGTGGAGAAACGCAAAGATCAGTAGACTATTCTCCGTGGGCTGCATTTTCATGACCGAAACGACTCTGCTGGCCCAGTGCATCGTCGGTTTCTTGGCACCCATATCCTACGCTTTGAAATCAAACATCAGCGACGACACGGAGTGGCCACTCTACATGAAAGGCTCATTTCCGTACGACGCTCAACTGACACCGAGCTATGAACTAACGCTGCTCGGTCAGTTTCTCTCTAACGTCTTCGCCTCGACTTCCTTTTCATCGGCGGACTCTTTCTTCGTCTTTCTCATGTGCCACCTGATCGGTCAGCTGTCGATCCTCAAGATGATGATATTCGACTTGCCCGAGAACAAAGGATTGAATTCTAATTTCCTCGATAGATTCTCCTTTGTTCACGTGAAACATAATCGGCTGTGGAGGTAATTGACAATTTAGGTAGTTTTCTTTACTAAAAGGGACTCAAAGTTTCACGCGTTCGGGGTTTTATTGTTTTCCAATTTTAGATTTTCGATGGACATCGAACAGTCCTTCAACATGATGTTTCTGATCCAAATGGTGCCCTGCATCTTTGCTCTGTGTACCCAAGGATATCAATTAATTACAGTAAGTAACAGTGGAAACAACTTAAGTTGCCTAAACTGAAAAGTTAGTAAATTATTTTAATGCGTCTTGTTTAGATATCAGGCGCGGAAAACATATCCATTACGGACTTGATATTCATGATATACTTTCTAGTTTTGTTCTTGTTTACTATTTTCACGTATTGTTACATCGCCGAAATACTACGTCAAAAAGTGCGTAAAACTATAACACTGTACACATATTAATTGCAATCAATTTAAAAAAATAATCCTACTTTTTTTGGACAGAGCGTGGAAATTAGTCATGCAGCATACAATTGTGATTGGACTGCTTTATCCGCCAAAGATGCTAGGCTTTTAGTTTTCATTATCGTGAGAGCTCAGAGTCCATTCGAAATAACAGTTGGCAAATTTGCTTCCTTTTCATTACAGCTCTATTGTCGAGTAAGTATTTTTGATAACCTAATTTTAATTAGTGTACACGAATAAGTTAAAGAATTTTTTTCAGATCTTGAAAACATCAGCTGGATACTTGTCGATGCTCCTTGCTGTGAAAGATAGAGTCGTCGACACAAATTCGAAAATGATCGTTTAAATTACAAAATGTATTTTTTCTGGCAAAACATTATTTTTATATCTTTAATGTTTAAATCTAATATTTGCATTTTTCATACTTGAATTCTAATAAAAATAAAAATAAAATTTCATGTACTTTATCATCACTTGCCTTTTAGCGACGAACAGTTTAACTAGAGCAGTTTGCATTTTTTCCAACTACAATTAATAACTTCAAAGATTTTTTGCATTTTCCAATATTGACTTTCTGGATATTAGCTTAGTACGTAAAAATACGCCACGCAATGGTCCCATTAAACTTAGCAAACTGAAACAACAAGCAAATTACGCTCGAACAAGTTACTCAATTCGAAGCAAGTTTGAACTTTTGTTGTGGGCAAAGTAAACAACATGCATTTATATTTTCGAATGAACTGTCTAGTCAGTCCTATTCTCATTCTTTCGAGCGATGGTATAAAACGCAATAGATATAGCAAGGAACCTTCGCGAATGGTTTCGTACGAAATTTACAAAAGGGATAATAAGACAATTGGCATAAGAAAAATATGATTAAACGCAGTATTGAAGTGCGTTGGAAAATACACAATTAATTTCCGACATCGCGATATTTTCAATGCGTGAGATTTCAAGTAAGTTGTTTCATTATCAAAACTAAATTTCTTTTATATTTATGCAATTATAAACAACTCACTATCAGATTTCGACGATGCCATCGGCCCAGTTCGCCTACTTTTACGTTCGTTCGGTGCATGGCCCGACCCAGACAGACCGGAGACTTTATTCGCCCACATTCGCTTCTTTGCTATATTTTTCACGATGGTCTACTTCGCCAACATCGGTCAGACAATTATGTTGTTCCGAGTCCTGAGAGATCTGAACAGCGTCATCGAGATCTTATCGGTGGATGACATACCGATCTTTCTCTCTGTCGTCAAGTTCTTTTCTGTGTGGTACAACAGACGAGGTAAATCATTTAATACCAAAATAGCATCGAAAATTTGGACTGATTTGAAAACTAGACAAAACTTCGTGAAAGGATCACGTACCCAATTGATGGAAAAAGAAAATTTGTTTAAAGAAATCTGAGTACCCTGTACTAATTGTGTATGTGGTCCTTTTTGTTTTATAAATTAACAGATTTCAGTAGTAATAATCAAATCGTGAATACTTAAAAAAGAAAACCTTTTATGAAATTTCAATTTTACATTTGAAACCTCTAATTTCTATGAACGCATTTACCAGATTTTTTACAATGTACATATTTTTGTCCCCTTGCTTATTTTATTTTACAATAAAAGTTTATTAACCCTTTAAAAAATTGGTACCTCTTCAATGACGTAGTATTATATTAGCTACTTTAACAAATTATGATTTTTTTTTACAAGTATTAAAGCATTTGATCGTGTCGATGGTGGAAGACTGGCAGAACACGCATTTACAAACAGATTTAAAAACCATGAAGGAAAAAGCTAAATTCAGCAAGCAACTCGCAGTAGTTTGCATAATACTAGCCTTTGGTACCGGAGTATCGCAATTCTTTATGACAGTTGGTTTGCAGATCATAGGTACAGTTGTCAGACCGATGTACATTACTTCGTACTTTCCGTACAACGCAAAGATCACTCCGGTGTACCAGATTACATGGATGGGTCAGTGCATGGCCACTATGTTTGGCTCGCTCACCTACTGTGCGGTGGACGGTTTTTTTGCTGCTTTAGTGATGCATCTCAGTGGGCAGTTAATTATACTTAGCAATATTTTGTCCGGCTTAGTGAATAACTACACTAATATAACAAAAATTTTGGATAAGCAAGAATTTGCCCAGAAGATTACTTTTATAGTTGAGAGGCATGACTATCTGAATAGGTAATTTAATTACTAAAAAATATCGACTTGTTCCTCCAAACTTTTTTCATTCATATTTTTTAATTAATATTAAATAACAGAACCTAAATTTCATTATTTATACAAGGTTTGCTGAGACTATCGAAGAAGCTTTCAACATTCCATTTCTTATACAAATGCTGGCCACATCACTTTCACTGTGTTTACAAGGATATCAATTAATAATGGTATCGTATTCATCGAACTTAATGTCAGTACCTAAAAGACCACGCACCCAGTGAACCAAGCTTGTCGAGTCTATGACAATTGTAGAACAAGATATTTGATAATTTTCATTCGTCAGGTTGATGATTTTCATTCACTGTGCGCGTAATCTATTGTTTAAGTTGGAATCATCCATCACCTTGACTACTGTGAAAAAAATGTTATTCTTTTTTTTCCAGATCATCAGTGATTCTCAAGCCAGCCTGCCCTTTCTCAAATTAATTCACATGTTGTATTTTACATTATGTTTTTCATTCAGTCTGTTCGTGTACTGCTACGTCGCCGAGGAACTACGATTCGCTGTAACTAACATTGTTTTTAATATTTATTTTATTTTAAAGAGACTGTTAAATCTATAAATGTTGTTTTTTTTCATTAGAGTACTATGATTGAATCCGAAGCTTACAATACTCAATGGTATAAGCTACCTCCGAAGAAGACAAAACTTTTGTTATTCTTCATGCAAAGATCACGAAGACCACTGGCTATAACAGCTGGAAAATTCTGCGAATTTTCATTAGAACTTTTTACAAGCGTAAGTATTTCAATCATTAAAGATCAACTGGTAAGTTTGAATAAGTTGTAAAAAATGTTTTATTTTGGTTAAATTACAGATACTTAAGGCATCTGGAGGATATTTGTCCATGCTTTTAGCAGTCAAGGATAGGCTAATTGATGATTCTTAAAGTTACTGTTCCAGTCGATAATTATTCATTTATATTTCACTTTATACCATTTTTTACTATTATTAGTACAGTTCTAATTCGCATTTAAATTCTTACAGTACATTGCGTCGCTCCTAACGAAGAAAAGCACATTTCAAGTTACCGACGAAAAAAAGCTCGTTTCACTTCACGAGCTTCCAGTGAAAAACAAGTACATTTTTTGAGTTTCCCCCTTGAACAATAGACATTATTAGAAAACGTTAAACGTTTTAAAAGCATTTAATAAATGTCGTCTTAAAAATGTGTGCTATTAGACCTTCAAAAAAGGCACATTTTGCGTGATTTCCGTGAAAAAAAACTTGAAAATTTCCAAACGAGCTTTTCTGTGCGGCAAAATTCAAAAAGTGCTTTTCTTCGTAGCAAATTAGAATTGTGCTTTTTTTTCGTCAGGAAGAAATGCAATGTATGTTAACTATTCCTTTTAAAAGAAGTAGTTTCAATTCAAGAAAGTGTATAATAAAGATTTATTAAAAAGAATTTGCTGACTTGATAGTTCTTGTAATACATACACTACTACATAGCCAAGGTAGTTTATTGTACATCAATTTCGATTTGCATCTGATTAAAATTATTTATCATGCACTATGCTTAAATTGTCAAAAGCAGGATAATCGATAGTTTCTTTTGTCGTTTTCCACAGTATTTTTATAGTCTTATCTCTTAAGGACGTCTATAAACGTCTATCTACATGTATTATCAACTAGAATTTCACTTTCCAATTCACAGTACAAAAATAAATGTCAAGCACGAACAATGTTTCTCTCGCAGAACTTTTTAAAGAAGCTCGTAGATATATTATTTAGGTGAACTGCATGAGAGTAAGAACCCGCGCGATAACTAAGAATATCACGCAGCGAACGAGCTTGCACGGTGGTGGCAAGAATATGCGAGGAATGAATTTAAGATGACTGAAAGAAAGGTTCTCACCGGGAAACGACCGGCACTTGAACGAAAATAAAATGAGCAAGGAATACGAAATGTCTGCACAGCAGCTTGCGGAGCAACGATAAAAATACTCGAGAGCTTGCATTATAAAAAAACACTAAAGCGAGCTTTATTGCTAGGTTTCTCTCCCCCGCTTCTCAGCCGTTCTATAATAAGGATCGTTCATCGAGCTTCGCTCGCAAAAAATGTATTAAATGAGAAAGGGATAATAACACAGCTTCGACGCCTGCAATTAAGTGCTGGTCATTCATGAAATTCTAATAAACTGTCTGAGGCGCGGGGTTTGGCGCATGGACAATGCCAGTTTGTACAGTGCTTACAACAAGGTACTATATCGATGAGCGAGAAAACAGGTAAGCTGTTTATTCATTTTTTCTTTTTTAATATTCTTTTATATATGATAAATATTGTTAGTTGGAACAAAAAGAACCGACTAAAAATTCTATCTCCTGTTCTCTATGCAGTAAAGCATAAATGATGTAACAGAAGTGTCAGTAGGGCATACTCCTATACTAATTTTTGCGTGAACTTCCTGCATTCTCCGGGGATGATTATTTCCGTGTACCATTAAACAGACATCGATAAAAAATAATCTACTAAACTTTAAACAACGTATAGGTTACGAGATTGCAGTAGGACCATGTCGAGCTTTCTTACGATTTTTGGGTGCCTGGCCCGACCCAGTGATTCCTGAAGATGTATTCGCTCTCTGCCGATTCCTCACAGCGTCCCTGACCATGTTTCTGTTCTCTAACTTGCCGCAGACGACGATGGCGATAAAGGTGAGGAGTGACCTAAACTCGGTTATCGAGATTTTAACGACAGCAGATATACCCATATTCATCGCCCTCATGAAATTTCTCGTCGCCTGGTACAACAGAAAAGGTATTAATCTGATTAATGTCATAATTTTGTAACCCAGTGTGAAGTATAATTTTGTTTGCACTACATACCTCGATCGCGGATAAAAAGTATTGAAGAATCTGGTGATATTGATGACGGAGGATTGGCGACTACCGGTGGCCGCTCGGGACCGCGATGCAATGTGGGAGCAAGCGCGCTTCACTCGTAAACTGTCCATCGTCTGCATCGGCTTGGCGCAGGGTACGATAAGTGCCCAGTTCATTATGGTCGTGGTGTTCGACGTGAACAACAAAGGCGACGGTCTGAGGCCCCTTTACATGACCTCGTACTTTCCCTACGACACCCAGCCGACTCCGAGCTACGAGCTCACTTGGATAGGCCAGTTGTTTGCCAACATTTTCGCAGCTGGCGCATTTTCCGCGATAGACGCCTTTTTCGCCGTTCTCGTGCTGCACCTATGCAGCCAGCTGGCCATTCTCAGACGATCTCTGATGAACGTGGCCAACCAAGCAAGGGCACCTGAAAAAGAATCGTTTAAGAGACAGATCGCAAATATTGTTGAAAGGCACGAACACTTAAACAGGTATATTAGTTATAGTAATTTTTTCTTAAACTCCAGTTTTTGAGCTTATCCGTAGTGTGTCAAACACAAGATTTTCGCACTTTGAGTGTAGCGTGCATAAAGAACTTTCTTTACAGTTTCAGTGGGAAAAGTAAGTACTTTATACTCGTTTAATCAATATAACGTTGATTAGTCTAATTCTTTAACTATTAATGCCAATTTAAAGATTCTTAATAATACTCGAATACTGTAGAAGAGAAAAAATTTAGAAAAAATTCTATTTGAGTGAAAAATCACTCTTTTTCAGAAGAAAGTAAGCCACTCGAAGTACGATTGGCTCAGGTTTCACTTGAATCAAGGGATTTTTCACTCTTCCACATTTTGAGAGTATTTTATTTGATATTTTCAATATACCCCCCAGATTCGCCAAAATAATCGAAGATTCCTTCAACACGATGTTTTTGGCACAAATGATAGCGTCATCATTCGCTTTATGCTTACAAGGATATCAGTTAGTCATGGTAAGCTAGATTGGCAATTAATTACTTATATACTATAAAAAGTTACCAACATGTTTCTTATAAGTAATTGTTTTACAAAACTAGATTACCAGCAACACCAAAGACGGATTTCCCATCTTCCAGGCAATTCACATGATTTACTTCACGTGCTGCTTTTCGTTCAGCTTGTTTGTTTATTGCTACGTATCGGAACAGTTGCGCTATGAAGTAACTATCTTACGTTAATTAATGCTATCACATTTTTACGTGCATAACATTTTATAAATTTTTAATAAATTAAGAGTACAGAAATAGATTATGCAGTATATAGAAGTGAATGGTACAATTTACCTCCAAAAGATTCGAGACACCTATTGCTGCTGATGCATCGAGCCCGTAAACCGCTTGAAATCACGGCTGGCAAATTCTGTTCATTTTCGCTGCAGTTATATTGTAGCGTAAGTTGTTCTCCTTCAGTTCAATGAAATCACGACGATTTGACCGTAACTACGTTGTTACACTTGTAGATATTAAAAACGTCAGGAGGATACTTGTCCATGCTTTTGGCTGTAAAGGATCGTCTAGTTACAGATGACATCTAAAACAATATATTATTTTTGTAATAAAATCCAAACGTATATATTACTTTTATAATGAAACAAATAATAGAACATGTTCAAAATAAAATAAAATATTTTTAATGCCATGGTTATACATTATAAACATAATATATAATATAAATATTTTTAATGCCATGGTTATACATTATAAACATCACGATTCTATTATTGGATATCTTATAACTACTGTTTCTTTTTATTCCATGGATGCTGCTATGCTACTGCGAACTCAACCCTCTGCTAAAAATATCTTCTCATTTCTTTAATGCACGCGGTAATAACTGCATGGGTCGTTAATTACGTTTTGGTATATCATTACGGTCTGTTTCGTTCGAAAGCCTGTACAATTTTTATTTTCATAAAATTATAACAGTAATGATTCGTTAGCGAATCGTGCACGTTGAGATAAATTACAGGTACTAATTGCGTATCTGTATTTGTGAAATAATGCAAGCCATGAGTAGGGGGCTAGCAGTGGGGATGTAGCAAGAATCCAAGAAAATGTCCAGTTAGTTTGCCAGTAACTTAAAACAAAGTAAATTCTATGTCTATGAAAAAAGGTCCGTTTATAAAATAATGATAAAATTAATTGAATGTTAAATTATTTGTTTGAAAAAACTTATTAACTAATTTCTGCTTTTCTGCATTATAAATTTTACAGGATACGATGTGTCTATAGGACCGAGTCGCGTAATTTTAAAATTTCTTGGAATATGGCCAGACCCAAAGAGAAAAAAAAATTTATTTGTCCAAGGGCATTTTCTTTTTCCTGCTATTGTTATGTTTTATTTCGTCAACATACCACAAACTGTAATGGTAACTAAAGTGTGGGGTGATTTAAATGCTGTACTTGATGTTCTGACAACTTCGGATATTCCAATTGGAATAGCACTTTTCAAAATGTTGGGACTTTGGTATAACAGAAATGGTATTTATATTTCACTAATATTATGTCATAGTAGGTACATTTTCATGGTGATAACAAAGAAAGTTTCGTTCTCCTTTTAATGGGACGTGGAAATGATTGAGAAATCTGCCTTATTGTCATTATTATCTTTATTATTTCGAGATCAAATCAAATTTTTGGAAAAAGCGTATTGTGATATCGTATTTAAATTTCGTGTTTTTTCATTCGTAAAACAATTTATCGCCTATACAACATTTGTTTTTGCTTTAAAATTATAAAAGAAATTTCAATGCTGGCAAAACTTAAAAAAAACCATAATAAATGCAGAATGTTATTTTAAACACTAATATCATGTTTTCCTTGAGACTAATTCTGTAGTAATTAAAAGTACTTGGACAGTTGGTGCTTTCGATGGCCGAGGACTGGCAGAGTCCAAA